>JAJOZX010012668.1:0-60000 GCA_023014485.1 Bathynomus jamesi
TTTTTTGACTGATAAAGCTAAGGACATTGATCTCATGATCATAGTTTGTTTACCACTTGTCGAGAGAGGAGTCACTATTCGCCATGGCACGCTTCATCCACCCATGTAGTTCACAATGCTGTAAATCGGAGCTGTCCCTTTTGAGCTACCTCCAACCCAAGTTTCTATTGAACCTGACTTTATTACAATTAACCCTTTAAACACAATTAGTTCCCCGAGTGCACCTATAGAATTCGTGATACCCAGCTCAGGTCCTTACTTTTTTTGATCCAAGCTGTGTGCACGTGTACGCTAAGCTATATAGCCCATTCTGATGGAACGGTCTGCGATGACAAATATGCTGTATACCCTGAAACAAACTTTCTGCACTCCATATTCACCAGTGTGACGTATATTTAAATCAGACCACATATCGGCAGGCACGGGGTACTATCATCTACGATCCTATCTGGAAATGTCCTCAACTTTTCCAAAGAAGCGAAGGCTACCTTTTTAAGTGCCGAGGGATATTATCAAACTAAAGATGAAAATAGTATAAAGGACAAATTTAAAAATTCTAAAAAAGAATATACGAGTGTTTTGGACGGTTGCACACAGATTTCACTTTCCAGGAGAAGTTGCTTGTGAACGGGGTGGATATGAAAATAAAGCTCACCCGCACGAGTCCTGAGACTACTTAAATCTGGATGCGGATCAAGAAGAGGGTGCAAAGCCCGTTGTGGTTCACATTATGGACACATACCTCCGCGTACGGCGAGTGAAATTAAGTTCACCAAAACAACTAGAAATTGAGAAAATTTACTAAACGCTACAGTGAAATATCCTATAACAGAGTGCAGATCAAACTATACGGTTCCTGCAGGGTTGGCATCGAAGCAGATAGAAAACATTGCCCTGGGAAATCTTCCTAAAAGGATATTAATCGGCATGCAGGACCACGCTTCGGTGAATGGAAAATATAAAAAGAGTGCCTTTAAATTCGAGAATTTCGGACTTAAAAATATAACTCTATACGTTAATGGCACTGCTTTGGGTGGAACAATGGGTACGGACTATTCATCAGACGCTGTGTTACCTCTTTGTGCCAGAGCCTATAGTAATCTGACCCATATTGCAGGATTGTGATGAGCTTGGTAATGGGGTAACGCAGGAAGAATTCTTGATCAATTTAACCTTTATCCGTTTGACATTACACCTGACTTATCTGCTAGCGTAAATACCCATTTAACCCCACAGCAGAGCGGAAACATCTCAGTGCGGCTGGAATTCGCCAAGCCTATAGACGCTCCTATTAGTGTACTAGTATATCTCGAATCGCAAGCCCTAATAGAAATAGATAGATTTAGGAGCGTTATCACTGACTTTTAAAATGGATGCTAATACACTTCAGAAAGTAATGGAACGAGTCACACGTTCCAAATTTATCGGCGTGTTTGCGAAGAATGAAACATTGAGTTTGCCAAGTACGCGAGAATGAGGTAGTCTTATTGTGAACAGATGTCATCGGTAATGAAGGGATTCACTGGATCGCTGTTTATTTTAAAAATAGACAGCGCCTGTACTATTTTGATTCACTCGGTACTCAACCCTGGAGTGACCCTATTATTGTAAAATTTCTCGCTCAGTTACATATTCCCGAAGTTGTATGGAACCCATTTCGCATACAAGGATATTTTACTAATGTTTGCGGAATGTACTGCGTCTCATTTCTCATGCATATGTCAAGTGATAAAGAATTTATGAATTTTTTAAATTTATTTGACCCGTGTCACACTCGCCGAAACGATGAAATGGTATGCAGACAGATAAAAATCCGTTTTCCAATTGTACGTACTAGTTGTATATTATAATGTTTTTGTTCGTATATTTGTAACGATATATTCTGTAGTTGTTTATTGTACTGATTTCTTTCATTTAATAAATTTATGAAAATATATTGTGTCTTCTTATCCCAAAAAGATCGAAAAACACTTACATTATTTCGGTGTGACATTGTTGACTGATCAGTATACCCTCCGTATTCCGAGATTCTTCAAAAGATTGTATAACACGTGTCAAATCCTCATCGGACCTTAAAGGAATAATGTTCATTCTTTTAAAACATATACAGAGTATACAGACAGATCCCCATTATGTGAAGATATCTTTGGTTCGAGGAATAACATTGATTTCCATAAAAAATTTCGATTTTAGCATAATGGGGATAACCAAATAACATTGATTGCCATAAAAAAATGTTGGCGAGTATCTATTTGACGAGATACTACAACTCTCCATATATATAAAAACGAATTATAGACACTTACATTTCTATGGTAGTCCCCTGCGTCGGGTTATAAGGAGCGTCACTGCAAATATCTTCAACGGTTTGCGTTGGAAATAATTCGCCACGGTCAATCGCATTGAAAAGACTAATTGCGGTTAATGCTGCAGTATCACTTTCTTCATACAATTCCGGGGAGACGTACAGGTCCATGGTGGTGGATGTGTGACATTGCTGACTGTTCAGTATATCCTCCGTATTCCGAGATTCTTCAAAAGATTGTATAACACGTGTCAAATCCTCATCGGACCTTAAAGGAATAATGTTCATTCTTTTAAAACATATATAGAGTATACAGACAGATCCCCATTATGTGAAGATATCTTTGGTTCGAGGAATAACATTGATTGCCATAAAAAATTTCGATTTTAGCATAATGGGGATAAGAGGTAAAACCAAATAACATTGATTGCCATAAAAAAATTTTGGCGAGTATCTATTTGACGAGATACAACAACCCATCCATATATATATATAAAATCGAATTATAGACACTTACATTTCTATGGTAGTCCCTTGCGTCGGGTTGTAAGGAGCGTCACTGCAAATATCTTCTACGGTTTGCGTTGGGAATAATTCATCACGGTCAATCGCGTTAAAAAGACTAATTGTCGTTAATGCTGCAGCGTCACTTTCTTCATACAAGTCTGGGGAGACGTACAGGTCCATGGTGGAGGGAATGATTATTCACTGACGCGAAAATAGCTACTGTTACTCCAACTGAAAAATAGCCCCTTTTATATGCACAATCGCCAAGCTCCGCCCCAAAAGACCAGATGTTCGTAGTGATTGGCTGCGGTGTAGCTGGGTGGAGCTATGACGTGTACCAATCCGCTATACGGGATCGGACGAGTAAAATATATATAAAATCGTGTTTCCTGTGAATAAATTATAGACACTTACATTTCTATGGTAGTCCCTTATATTATATTTTTACTTACAAGTTATTTCCATTTCGGCGAGAAATTACACTAGGGTACAACGAAAACTATTTGGTTTTCTTAGAACTTTTGATGCTGATTCAGGTTTCAGAATTTTCTATCCCCCATAGTTTTCGAGAAAGAATCATAATAATCGTGTATATTTGTCAACCCTTATATATATATATATATATATATATATAAACACAGATGGAGTCGTTGTAGACAATGCAGGTCCTAATTATCTCGATGAAATAGTGAGCAATCGAAGAGATGTAAATCTGAATCCACGTTAAACTGTGGGTCTAAGGCGGCGTGAAAACCTTTCCAATTCGGCACAAACTGTGCCATTTTAAGGATGGTTTAACTGCAGCACTATAAATGTTATAGTTTAAATGAAGAGGCTAACTAAACACTGCATAAATAAACACTAAAATAAAATTAAATGTTATAATATGAAAAATAATATATATATATATATATTTACATATACCTATCATAAGATGTTTAAAAGAATGTATATATATAATTATAGTAAACTTATGTCAAGATAAACTAGTTATCCATAAAAACCTAATTGGTTTTCTATAATTCTGTTTTCTATGGTTGGCTGAATTATGTGTAGGCTAACTACGTTAGCCTACGTTATAAAAAATTATAAAATATTTATCGTTTAATTTTGCTCATGTTGCTTGCAAAGTAAATACATTTCAAACTTGTTTTAAATAAAGAAAAAATAAATAATATATATATATATATATTTACATATACCTATCATAAGATGTTTAAAAGAATGTGTATATATATAATTATAGTAAACTTATGTCAAGATAAACTAGTTATCCATAAAAACCTAATTGGTTTTCTATAATTCTGTTTTCTATGGTTGGCTGAATTATGTGTAGGCTAACTACGTTATTTGTTTCGTCGGATTGTGTTTTGGCTAATTTCAAGTTTAATGAAGTTCAAGTTAATGTTATATTTGATTCTAATCGTTAAACACTATATACATCTATTGTAAAACACTATATACATCTATACATCTATAGTGACACTATATATATCTATTTATCTATCTTAAAAAATTATAAAATATTTATCGTTTAATTTTGCTCATGTTGCTTGCAAAGTAAATACATTTCAAACTTGTTTTAAATAAAGAAAAAAATAAATATATATATATATATATATTTACATATACCTATCATAAGATGTTTAAAAGAATGTATATATATAATTATAGTAAACTTATGTCAAGATAAACTAGTTATCCATAAAAACCTAATTGGTTTTCTATAATTCTGTTTTCTATGGTTGGCTGAATTATGTGTAGGCTAACTACGTTATTTGTTTCGTCGGATTGTTTTTGGCTAATTTCAAGTTTTAAATGAATTGTTTCGTAAATTTTCGTTATTCGTGACTTAAATATTTATAATAAAAATTAAGTGTGTAAAAATTATTTATTTAATAAACAGAATTTAATTGGATTAACTACCGTCATATATATTGTGGTACACTATTTAAATGGATGATTAATATATGGTTTTTGCTATCTGGGACACATGGCGCTATCTGGCAACTGAATACATTGCGCTATCTGGCAACTCAGCCAGAATAGAGGTTTATAAAAGACCGAGAGACGACTGACGGAGTCATTCAAGCTCGGCTCCCAGCCGAGCAAGGACCTCTGGTCCTTCTCTTTCTGGCCCTTTGGTAAAACCCCTTAGAGGCCTCTTAGGTTAGGTAAACGAAAATAACTTGGGGGAGAACTCCGCCTCCAAGTTGCATGCCTTGCAATCAAAGGCCACTACTCTCTCTCTCTATCTCTCCTTCAGGTGTCTCTCTCTCTCTCTCTCTTCTTCAGGTGTACCCCTCCCCCCTTGGCTCAGCCAACTGGCTGATTCAGCCAACTGGCTGATTAGGAGCCTATAAAACAACGCCTACTCGGCTGAAGTCTTAATATGCACTTGGTTCCTGCCAGGTGAACACCTCTCCTCTTTTCTCTCCTCCTTTCTCTGGCCCTTTGGGGGGAATAGCTTGGGGGAGAACTCCACCTCCAAGTTGCAACCCCGGTTGGCAACAAAAGCCAGTACTATTTTTTTCTTTCATTTTTTTTCTTTTTTTTCTTTTTTGCAACACCCCCACCCCCCTTTGCAACATTACGTAATCACTTGCAACATTCTTGCACTCTACCCTTTTGCGGCTATACTACTCACGACGCGTCGCGGAAGCTGCCACTGCCCATTGCAAGTTTGCGAGCAACCAGTTTGTTTCATTATCTACATAGACTGTATATACATAGGCCACGCCCACTTTCTTATTTCCCCTTAACAGACTACCTCACCTCCCTTAACCCTTATCAAACACTCATTCCACTTATATATATATATTAGCGAAATTTTAACAAGAACCAATAACCTTACAGAACTTCGAATTTTAGAATCTTTGTACATCTATAGAAACAAACCCTCCATTAACAACAATAGTTCATCTTACAAATTACAGCTCTTCTAAGTCCAAAGCTGGGCACTTGCGGTTTTTTTTGCGGTACTGCGGTACTGCGGTACTACCGCACTACCAAACCAGTACCGCATAACGCAGTACCGCAAAAAATGCGGTAGCGGTACTACTGTACTTTCAGCGATCCTTTGCGGTACTGCGTTATGCGGTACCGGTTTGGTAGTGCGGTAGTACCGCAGTACCGCAGTACCGCAAAAAAAAACGCAAGTGCCCAGCTTTGCCTGAGTTCTAACTAACCAACCAACCTACTTTCATAGCTATATTATACCTTCCAATGTAACGGACATTCATACAGTTCTCTCAGTATCTTCCAAATATGGAGGTTGACGTAATTATTGTGTATTTACCAGTTGAGGTAATTTTAATTTAATTTAATTTTAATGATTTTAATTCCTTTTTGTATTGATGTAATTTTAATTATTTATCCTTATTTTGTTTTAAGGTTTTAAGGTTTATAATTCACTGATGATGACAAAAGATTTGTCGAAACGTCTGAAGTACAAAAATAAAGGAAAATGTTTGCTGTTGTGTTGGTCCTTCTTTTCATATATATATATATATATATATATATATATATATATATATATATATATATATATAGGTTGAATTCAGAATGGTCTCCTGAGAAACTTTTATTTTACACACAGACTGTGCATGGAACAAGGAACTCTTCTGGAAAGTTAAATCCACTATAATCCGAATAAGTAATGGTAAATGACAAACACTATAGTTTTTTACTTTTCATGATGTTAGCCCGACGTGGGCAACGGGTTACTCGCAAAGAGGTCCCAATCCGACGTGGATGCAACGAGTTTTTTGCTTATATTGAGCTTCTAGATATAGTGGGGCTAGGCTGCTTTAAACCCTAGATCCTGTCCCAAAGTTGGATCCTATCTGCTTGCCAGATAGTTGGTGAGGGAAGCTATATTATGGGGGGGGGGGCCTCTTTACGAGTAACCCGTTGCCCACGTCCTGCTAACATCATGAAAAGTAAAAACTATAGTGTTTGTCATTTACCATTACTTATTCGGACTATAGTGGATTTAACTTTTCCCAGAAGAGTTTCTTGTTCCATGCACAGTCTGTGTGTAACTACATATAATATATATATATATATATATATATATATATATATATATATATATATTATATTATATTACGTATTTTTATTTGAATTCTATTATGCGAATTCTAATTCGTAAACATTCAAAGTGGATTCGGATTTCGGATTTGGATTTTGATAACGATTCGAGGAACTTCTTGGAAAATGCAAAACATTTACAGAATTTAGGTTTGAATTCAAATTATTTAATTACTTTTTTTTAATATATTTCATGGATTAGGATTGGAATTTGGAAAAGTGGAAGTTTGTCTTCTCTCTCTCTCTCTCTCTCTCTCTCTCTCTCTCTCTCTCTCTCTCTCTCTCTCTCTCTCTCTCTCTCTCTCTCTTATATATATATATGATGCAAAACCACAAGGAAAAAGGAAAGAATGAAATTCTCTGACGAGGTTACTTCTGAATACACGAAAGGACTTTGAATCATTTTTTCTTTTTCCTTGTGGGTTTGCATCATTCATTCATTTCACGTATTTAATTGTGAAATTCATCCCATAATATATATATATATATATATATACTGACTTATTCAAATTAATGCTTTTCGACTTTCATCAGTCAGTGACAGACGTATAACAATTTCAGCATCTTTTGTTTGGTATTTCTGAAATTGTTGGAAAGTGCGTCATTGGACATAATTCTCTTATTAAATCTGAGATAGGAAGCGGATTTGGGAGATCCGGCAAAAGATTTGGCCTGAAGCTGGTCTTCGAAAGCTGACCAAACGGAATCGCGTTTATAATTGAGCGATTTATCCTGTCTGCTCATTTTGTTTACCATCTTTAAACCCTTCAGCGATCATAGAGTTTCATAGTGAATCCCTTAAATTGCTTTTGAACTCTTACTGATTTGTTGTTTTATTACAGTTTTTCCCGCACGAAACGCGAATAAGAAATTTTTGTGTGTATTTATTCATTAATCGAATATTTTGGCACATAAACTCCTTTTCATTTTACCATCATGTCTTTAATTTATATTTTTAGCAAAATTTCCTCAAAATAAAACGCAAAACAAATTCGGGCGAGTTTGCTCAAAATGCAGACAAAAGGCTGTTATGAAAACAGATATAAATATCCATTTATGTTTAGTTTGTAGGATGAGACGCTCGTGTTCAAGCTTATGTAAACAGTGTGAGTTAAATGCGAAAAGGATTTTGCACACTCTCCTCGAATCTCCTAGAATATTCCGACAAGGGTCGAAAGGGAGTTTCAAACGGCTCGAAAATAGTTACCGAGAATTTCCGACCATTCCAGAATTGTTCGAGAGCTTCAAACCCGTTTCTAGAATGATTCCAGTGAGTTTCAAAATGTTATTTAGAACAATTCGACTATAGGAGTGGAATGCGTTGCGTAAGGCAGCAGCGCAACCTCGTAGATATTTACGCTTCTTTATCGTCTGGTTTGCATACGAAGCTACTTTGTGTACGGAAGAATGAAGAAAGCATCCGGCGATATTGAGGCGGAAGTTGGAGTAAGAATGCCCCAAAAAAAGGCAACAGACGCGAATGAAGCAAAAATTAGCGACGAAGCGAGAGATAAGTCGTAAACAAACGTTAGCATAAACCGATTTTGTAGCAATCTTGCCTTTTATGAATGCCATAATGAAATTAATCAAATGCTACACTCAATTACTTAAAAACTTAACTTACAAATTGCTCTCAAACACTAAACAAGATGGCTGATGTTTATTATTATTATTATTATTAAATGTGCAAAGTTAATAATAAAATTATTCATTTATCTCGTTTTCTCCACATGCACACACGCACACACACACACAATATATACATATATATATATATATATACGAAGACAAGTAAACGGTGCAAACGCAAGGAGGGTTCGTTCTCGCGTCACAAGGCAACGTTCTGAGTCCAACATCTTACCACTAAGTCATCCAGGAAGACATGAAAAGTACCTTTCAAATTCAGCTTCATTTCAGTCTTTGTATCAAAATCAACCTCGGTCACTGTGGTTTTCTTATAATATATATATATATATATATATATATATATATCGTAAAGAACGACGCTTGTATAGGAGATATTCCGCGCAAGACGAGAAAGAAAGAACGGAACAAATGAAAAAATGAGGTAACCACCTCGTCTTGCGCGGAATATCTCCTATACAAGCGTCGTTCTTTACGTTATTTATACTGCGTGTTCTTTGCAGTTGAATGTATATATATATATATATATATATATATATATATATATATATGATAAGACGGAGAGCTAAATTTCTGAAGTGTTTTTCAGCTTCAATATTTGCGAAAGGATTTAATATTAACAGGATTTTGAATGTTATCTTACAATATTAAAGGAAAGTATAGAATTTTTAGTTGAGTTTATGAGAAACTCGTTAATGGAGTCTTGAAATAGGATTCATATTCTCCAGATAAATATGATTTTTATATAGTTAAAACCCTTACCCATAAAGGATTCATATTGTATTCGAAGTTGAAACAATTCGATGACAATTTATCCAGAAACAGAAAGAAAACCTAATCAACAGCAATGTTCAACCGAATATTGTAAAAGAAAAGAATTAACTCAACAGTAAACCAGACTGTAAAAAAATTAAAAGGAAAATTACACGTCGATACAGGCCAGCCAGCGCCCGTAGCTCAATGGGTAACGCGGAGTTTTTTATAAGCGAAGTGTTGACACTGAGATCGGGTGTTCGACTCCCGATGAGTGCCTGTTAATAATGTGGAGTTAACGCAATGGTCTGCAATAGTCTGACTTGAGCGCTGTGCCAGTTTCTGCCCATCCTTATTAGTTGTTACTGTTATCATGATAGAGATAAGATGATTTTTATTATATTAAAAAAAATTGACAAACTGAAAAAATTAATAGAAACCAAACGAAGATTATTGTGAATTAACACCTCAAACCAAAAATAAACATTAAAAAAAACCTAAACTTACACAATAAAGCCCTTCCCCCCACCCCCTACTAAAACAAAATACCAATTCTCAACTAGAACCAAAACCAACAACCAGAATAAGAGGTACAATTTCGGAAAAATCTAAGCGGTAAAGGTTGAATTGGATTACCTGAAGCTCAGGGCCCCCCAGCCTTCGTTAGTTAGCCTTATAAGGCTAACTAACGAAAATATCACGACTTAACCTAACCATTCGTCAAGAGCGTACAGTTAACCTAACGATTGGTTAGGTTAAGTCGTAATATTTTCGTTAGTTAACCTTATAAGGCTATACTTCCATTTATCCAGTCCCAAAAATAAATATTATGAGAAAAGTCAAACTAAAAATAAAGTAGATGACAAATTTGGCCATTTTTAAAGTCAAAATCAAACAAAATCTCAAAATGTAAAAGTTACTTTGAACCTTTGTTTAGAAGAAAACAAAGATCTATTATTAACATCAAATCCAGAGAATTCATCAAATATATTCAAATATTTTTGTATGGAAAAATATTTTCACGTTTCTTTAAATTAATATCGATAAATCTAGAACTTAAAAGCTTGTTATTAATTAATTATTATTAATTAATTAATAATTAATATAATTATTAATATATATAAATATAAAATGTATTTTGTATAAAACTTAGGATCACCTGAAAATCAGGGCCACCCCATGTATTCTTGTTTTTTGCTTTACAGTACCAAATACAATAATAAATTAAATTGAATGCCCGGTTAGGTCAACTGTACCCCCTTGACGATTGGTAGGTTAAGTGGTGATATTTTCGTTAGTTTGGATCACCTGAAGATCAGGGCCCCAGCCTTCGTTAGTTAACCTTATAAGGCTAACTAATGAAAATATCACGACTTAACCTAACCACTCGTTAGGTCAACTGTACGCCCTTGACGAGTGGTTAGGTTAAGTCGTGATATTTTCGTTAGTTAGCCTTATAAGGCTAACTAACGAAGGCTGGGGGCCCTGATCTTCAGGTGATTCGTTAGTTTTAACAAAGATATCATTTGGTAATTGAGGCTCGGGGCCCAGATTTTCAGATGATCCACTTAAATTATTCGTAACTTTTAAATTTAAAATCAGATGAGCTTATTACGTTTTGCCATTTAAGAATTTAAATGTAACTTAATCCAAAATTTTTCGAGTAAATTAAAAAAAAAAAAATGTAGTTTCAGATATTGTCTGGACAATGTAAAATTTAAAATTTGATACTTTGTTGAAATTGGACTGAAATATTTGTTAAAATTTGTTATTTTGTATTTGATAATTGAAAGGAAAATTTAAATCCAGTGAATTATGTACTGAATTTATGTATGGGAAAATTATATATTATTTCTATTACTCTATAGCATGAATAGGTTGTTGTTGTTGTTGGTTAGCCGATCAGCCCACCCTGATCGAGCAAGCCGGCGGCACGCAGGTAACCGATCGCTCTCTCCGGAGTGGAGCAGAGAGGTTCAGCGAACGAGTGATATTGTGTTGTGTTCTATGTTGTGCTAGAGCGGTACAATCTGTCATAATGTGTTCAATTGTTTGTGGTGTGTCCTGGCACAGGTGGCAGGTGTCGTCTGTGGAGTTGTCTAGTCTGTGTTTATATGTCTGTAAGTTGGGTGATGTCCACATCGGAATCGTGCTAAGTTAACTCGATCCGATCTGCTCAGGCTGGTCTCTGACCTGTCAATGGGTGGCGGCTTCGTACCTAGGACCGCATTCGGACTGAGTCGTTCAGTGCTTTGTGGGTTAGGTGTGTGTATATGTGTTTTCTGTACTGTGTGATGTCTGTGGGACGTGGTATGGAATGGAGTATTTGGCTATAATGTCTCTCTAGTGTTACCTTAATGGTGCGAGGTTGGTGCATGATTGTACATGTAGTGGCAAGGGTGTTGTGGGTTAGTTGTCGCTGCTGCCATGAATTGTGTTCCCCTCATGTCTAAATGTTCCCTAACTTTCAGTATTTTTGTTTCTGTGTGCAGGTGTTCTATTGGTGTTGTTTGAGTGCATCCTGTAATGATACGAAGTGCGTTGTTTTGTATTGTCTGTAAGGTGTTTATGTGTGTGTTTGAGATAATGGGTGCCCAGCATGGGCTAGCATAGTTCATAACTGAGCGAATATATTGTTTGTATATGAGTGATGTTGTTTCCTGCTGGTGTCCAAAGTTTGTGCCTATTAGTACCCTAAGTGTGTTAAGTCTTAACGTACATTTGTTTTTAATGTCCTGAATGTGGTTTGCAAAAGATAATGATGTGTTGTATGTGACCCCAAGTATTTTGGTCCTGTGAGTGTGTGGAATGTTGGTGTTGTTTAGTGTAATCTGTGGAGTTATCTGGTGTTCTTTTGTGTTGCTTGTTAGCAAGGCGATGGTTGATTTTGTGGGCACTACTTTGAGTCTATCGGTTCATTCCTTATGTCAAATTTATGTAAACTCATTATTTTTCAATCAAGTCATCACCAACAATTTTCAGGAAACATAAAATATGAAATAAAACAAAAATAAAAATTCGGATCACCCGAAGATCAGGGCCCCCAGCCTTCTTTAGTTAAACTTATAAGGCTAACTAACGAAAATATCACGACCTAACCTAACCAATCGTCAAGGGCGTACAGTTGACCTAACGATTGGTTAGATTAGGTCGTGATATTTTCGTTAGTTAGCCTTATAAAGCTAACTGAAGAAGGCTGGCGCCCCTGATTTTCAGGTGATCCAAAAATTCCTATATTGTACTTTTCTTTGATATTGTAAACCTAACCTTTAAAAATCATGTTAATATTAACTTATTTTACAACTACTCATTGAAGGTGAAAGCGGCTTCGAAAAAGTTTGAAGTATTAAGTTAAAAAAAAAAAGATAAGAGCTTTATTTCTCCTGTTTATCATAAATTGTTCCCAGCTTTGATGATACCAATACCTATTCATAAAATTAAGTTTGAAAGTTTATCACTTCAAAGGACAAAATTCCATGATTAATCTTTTCGTGTTATTAATATTAAATATGACTATATTATCGATACATTCTTCGTGAGCTCCGATGGCTTAAAACAGAATTTTACAAAGGGCGACAAGAGAAATAGAGAAATTCTGTAGGATTTCAATTAGGCGCTGAATATATTTCAAAATGTATTTTCACCGACTGATATATTTCTCGTTATAATTTAAGGGGAACGATTTCCCCTAACTTGTTTGGGATTTGATATGTATGATTCTGTGATCTTGAAGTCGGGAGCCCATTATTTGAGATCTTGTCTTCGTTTAGTGACACTGAGAATTTTCATTTATCAAGACGTTCATTCTAAGTCCACTTTTACCCATTTGGGTGTTTAAAATATAGAATTTTTTGCCATACTTTATTTCTGTAAAATTAGTAATTCTCTTCCTAGTCAAGGATGAGACGTAATGTAGCGTAAATGTGGTAGCATCTTTTCCGACCACATTACGGTCTTGCCACGTATTTCTTAACTAAATCCAAATTCATTTACAACAGTGGTGGCCAACCGCGGCGCATTGCGCCAAAGGTGGCGCATCAAGTACTTTGAAGTGGCGCATCGAGGTCTAGTATGAATTGTGCTAAATTTTCACTTCTAACACTAAATATTAAAAATCAAAGATTTAAGCAGTTAAGATGTAGTTAAGCAGTTAAGCAGTTAAGATGCAATCTCATTAAGGTAAATATTTTTCACATTATATTTCTATTTAAGGTAAATATTAGATTATATTTTATTAGTAATTTTTTCACAATTTTTTTTTGGCGCATCCGAATTAAACCTAACCTAAAAATGGCACGCATCAAAAAATGATTGGCCACCACTGATTTACAACTTAACAGGAATAATTTTTGAGACTTTTACTTTTCAGTCAATACGTAAAAATTCTACGCTCGCAGCTGAACTTAACTCGAGTTGAGGGACTCGAAAGGGAGGGAATTATTCCCATTACGTTGTTAAAGATTTAATTCGGCATCGAGATGGATGGTTTCGGATGAAGACCTATTCACAGTCAAGTCTCGTCGTGGGGCGGGTGGGATGAACTTTCGTTATCTGAGACGTTCCATGGTTGATTTCTATCATAGCCGTTTGGTAGTAAGAACCAGGGATGCCACTTAGAAATTTAAAAAACCCAAGATCCACTTGTAAAAAATCCCAAGAAATCCCAAGATATATATATATATATCCCAAGATTAAAATCCCAAGATTTGCTATATTTGTTTAAAGAAATCCCAATATCCCAAGGTATCGTTGAAAATGCCAAGATCTTGGGACAAATCCCAAAGAGTGGCATCCCCGGTAGGAACATTTAATTAAAAGGAAGTGGCTAGTTGGTTGGTTGGTTAACTTTGGTTTTGCTTCCGCCCGAATTGTTCATTCTGACGAAGGTTAAGCTTGTCACTCCACCTTAGTAATATACATATAATTTTATTTTTAGTTCAATTAATTTCCATTTATTTTATTAATTTTATTTACGTAGTTTGGGATATTTCTGTTTACGTCAAGAGACACTGACCATCTCATGTCTTCGTCATCTCATTTCACGTGAATTTAGTCTTCACCTTTTGAAAATTGTCGATATGACTTTTTCATTTGAATTGATTCATGGAAATTTCCTTTGGATCTTTTTAAGCACCGTGAGCAACTTTTGCCGTTAGTATTTTTCATTTATCCCTTCATGTTTGCATAATGAGAATTAAGTCTCTGAATTATTTACATATTACGGCAGGCGTCATTTTTTAAATACTGTATTTAAAAATGGTCTTAAAATGATGCCAAATTTCTCTAATTAAACAGTTTTTCTTAATGCGAGGAACTTAATCGAAAGAGATAACTTAAATGTTTTGATTTACACCATTTGTATACATTAATTTATTTCATAAGTTTAAACCTTTTAATTCCCATTCTGATGCTCTTATGAAGAAATATCTAGACCATTTTGCCTATGTATGGAGACTGTTGACTCACCCTGTAGAACCTCGTATAGCGACTCAATATCATTATTTGGTTTAATATTGAACAAGTTTTGAAATGTTTACAAGAGTGTAATTTGTGCTTGGAAAAAAAGAAATCTCGGATCACCTGAAGATCAGGGCCCCCAGCCTTTTTTAGTTAGCTTTATAAGGCTAACTAACGAAAATATCATGACCTAACCAATCGTCAAGGGCGTACAGTTGACCTAACGGTTGGTTAGGTTAGGTCGTGATATTTTCGTTAACCTTATAAGCTAACTAAAGAAGGCTGGGGGCCCTGATCTTCATGTGATCCGAAATCTCTTTCTGAGGAATAAATTCAGTAAATTCAGTAAGAAATTAAAGGTAAAAATCTTTTAAAATTCGAAGCAAAGAAAAAAACTTCCCAAAGCAAATTGTGGTAAATGGGATGTCATCGATAGACAAAAACCCACATTAAATAGAGAAAATGGCAATGGAGATGAATGGGAGTAATTACTTCTTCATATTACATCTAATTTTGTTTTAGTAAAATACATCATAAGGTCAGTGGCAGGAAGAGAGAGATGAGAGTAGAGGAAGAGAAGGTCGTTAAGAAATTATAGCGTAAAGAGGTCAGGTCACGATAAATAATGACAAGAAAGGAAGGGACTAAAATTTATATGTGCATTTCTAGATTTAAAGGAGTGGTGCAAATTTTGTCATATATATATATATATATATATATATATATATATATATATATATATATCGAGGCATAAAAAGACTAAATTTAAATCTAGGGCTAAAATCCAACCCAAAAATGTTTGAAACCATTCCGCTTTCTTTGATGTCGCGTGAATACAGCCTTTTTCGAGTAATTTACATACGAATAACGCAAAATACAACAATTTCCTCCATAGACAGAGTCTCCTTTTAAAGTTTCGAAAATCTTTCAATAAATAATGTAAATGAACAAAATAGCATCGCATCTGATACGGATTCCGTCAAAGCTATTGGGGAGATATATATGCTTTTATACTCTTTGTTGCGCTTTTTTATCTCAATTGTAAGCTTAAAATTTTCACAATATGTTTGTGTAAAACACGTAAAATGGTTGTAAAAATATGGGAATTTAAATGTATTGATGCAAAATGTAAATAAAAAAATTATATCCGACTTTGTAATTATTCCAAAATGTTAATAAAATATTATTATGTAAACATAATTTACTTCTAATATTTACTGAAAAATAATGACATTTTACACTCATTCAATACTACTGTATAACTACACATACATTGTACACACACACACATACACACACAAAAGCGATTATTGGGGAACTTTTCCTTTCAGAGCCTTCAGATTCTGTTATCCCAGTATTTAGATCAAGAATTAAGTCATTAATTTTTTTTTTATTACTGATACTGGGTACGTTTAAAAATTAAGATACATTTAGAAGTTCATTTTTAAGACAAAAACCAAAAAACCCAAAAGTGGAAGATCGTTTTCGTTCTTAAGAGTTCAAAGTCAAAAGACTCCTTGTCAAAGACTCGCTTTTCCCATTATCACAAAATCTGAAATAAGAATTAAACAAAACAAACAAAAGCCCAGTAATAAAACCCTTCTTCGCGAGCATTATAATTCTAACATTAAAGAAAACTGCGTTTTTAGATACCGGGTAGTTGTTGTCCTTCTATTTATATTGGAGAGACCTTAGATTTTAGTCGACGGATGTATCAGCATTCTTGTTAGCCGTGATTAAATGACAAAAGTAGCCAATTGGGAAGCACGAGAGGGAAAAAGTATTACGCGATAAATCTGTAAGACGCGACGATTACTGAAGTTTCAAATATTCTTCATAATTGAAAACTTCTCAATCTTTCGCTATTAAAATCAAAATTTTCAGTTCTAATAACGCGTTCTATAATATAGAATCTTTAGTGAATACCATTTTAATTAAAATAGTTTCCACATTCAAATATCTGTTGAGCTACACAACTCTAACTTCCTGAACCGAATAGTTTTGGTCGTTTTCAGTTGCGTACCTGATTTTTTGTTAGCTACAGTGTTTTTACTTTAAAAATCTTTCTTATATGAAAGGTGCGTCCACTTTTCAAGTTTTATTTTCCATTTATTTTTAGTTCTTTTCTTTTCAACCTTTCAGATGTTCCGTACGATGATTCCTCATTTCACGGAGGTCAGGCTCGTTGCCCTTCTTCTTTCGCTTAATTTTTATTAGATTATTTAGTTATTTATTTAATTACTTTGGTGTTTCTTTTAGGCTGATCGAAGGTCAGTTGTTGACCAGAAAATTTCTCTCTCTCTCTCTCTCTCTTCTCTCTCTCTCTCTCTCTCTCTCTCTCTCTCTCTCTCTCTCTCTCTCTCTCTCTCTCTCTCTCTCTCTCTCTCTCTCTCTCTCTCTCTCATCCCATATATATATATATATATATATATTAATATACACGTTTAACCTGTGGATGTTCCGTGCATCGTTCTCAATCGGTTTTGGTACACAATCTTTTCAAAATTTAAAAAAAAAAATGACATAATTCTGGGTCATGATTCAGCCGTCTCTTCCCCTTCTTTCTCAGGGCGTTTTTGCGCGTGCGCGAACAACTTGCCGCGAACAACTTTTCCACCAGACAGTTTGCCGTCGGAAATAATTTCCCCGGAAACTATAACGCCAAACATTTTGCCATTTACATTTATCCACCGGGACAAATTTCCGCCAGACATTGCGCCTCTGTGAAAACTTAACTGTGTAACTGAAATTTGTCCCGCGTCAGGTTCAGTTGGCAATATCGCTGTTAAGGCTAGGTTAGGTTAGGGTTAGGTTAGGTTATGCTAGGTTAGGTTTATAGGTTTATAGTTTATAAGTTGCATATATTTTGAATACTACATCAAAGTGATACACAGTTTACATTTTAACTATATTACAGTCAAATAATTGTAGGCTATATTTAAGTGTTTTAGTACTTTTAGTAGTTTATTTTAAGTACATAATTTATATTAAAGAAATAAATTATTGAAAACAATCCTATTGATTTTGCAAAGTATATATGAAACGCGGAAAAATATTGTAGAAATATGCGTGGCGGAAATTTGTCCAGCGGAAATATAACCGGCGCAAAATTGTCACTTGGAAATAAAACCAGCGGAAACTTGTTCGCGGCAAATTGTCCTAGAACCGTTTTTGCGAGCATTCACCCTTGGCCCCTTCTTCCTGCATATATATATATATATATATATATTATATAAGTTGTGTATATACAGTATATTGCAAACTAATTTTTACCAGGATTCGAACCCAAGACTCCTGAGTAGGACACGCGGGCGCTAACCACAGAGCTACAACAGAGTAAAAGTTAACAAAACATGGTGCACTTTTCAACACCCGAGGGAGGGCTAAACGTCTTCGCATCCAGACATGTTTTCCGTACCATTTATCTTGTCCTAAGGATGCCTAACACTTGCTAACCGCTGATATATGTAGAAGCACGTGCGTTCATATGATATATATATATATATTATATTATATATATATATATATATTATATATATATATATATATATATATATATATGTTACAGTCAGTGTCTAAAATTAGGCAATTTATAAATTGCCTGAAGTTTTAGGCAATTTGTCAAGTGCTCGATTTACTAAACACCTAATTAAACCTAAACTAATTTTACACATTGAATGTAACATATAGAAAGGGTGTCCCAGAAGTCTTGGAGGAGTTTTATTTGGCTATAACTTTTTTGTTCGGGGATCAAATAAAAAAAGGTTTGTAGCACTTGAAAATATATTTATTGCGATTTTAATTACAAATTTAATATCTGGTGAAAATTTCATTTTCATTGCGTGAATCTAAAATTGCATTAGCGTACGTTATCCGACTCTGATGATCTTATGGTTTAATTTCTTGAGCAATTTGAATTTTGTACGGGTTTTAAAACATTGATATCCTCTCTTAAAATTCGATGTAAAGAACTTCTTGAAATGTTTAATTCCTGGCTGCGTCGTCGGACTGATGTGGATTTTCCTCAACGCTTTCACGAACCATCTCAACCAGAGTTGGACTTCGGCTTGTCCGAGGACGCCCAGTCCGTGGTTCGTCTCCCTGATCCTTTCCCATTCGAAATTTAGCAACGTACTGTCGAATAGCTCGATCAGAAGGAGCAGAACGTGTGTTGAATTTTAATCGAAAAGCTCTTTGAGCGGCAACGACAGAAGAGTTGTTTGTCAAATAAAGTTCCACAATAGCCACTCTTTGTTGCACTGTCCAAGATTCCATTTTCATTAATCGCAGCAAAGGTACTTTAATTGAAAAACAAAAATAAATAAATTAATCAAAAAAGAAAAAAGTTATAGCCAAATAAAACCCCTCTAAGACTTCTGGGACACCCTGTATATACAAAATGGTACCAATTTGATCCGGTCGTTCATAAAGGGTTAACTTGGTGCAAATATTGTTTCTAAATTCTTTTCTGAAATAAACTCTGATTCCATATATATTGTTTCGTTCTCTCTCTCTCATCTTGCGCGGTATATTCTCCTATACAAGCGTCGTTCTTTACGTTAATTATACTGCGTGTTTGCAGTTTAAATGTATATAATGTACGGCATGCGGGAGGTGCCCCCTTGGGGCATTGGTTTCTGCGCGTATGTAGAGGAATTACGGCATTTGATTGAGTGAGGCCCATGGTGTAATGGTTATCATATCTGACCGGCAATCGGAAGATCCAGGGTTCGATGCCCAGGTGGTTACCTCATTTTTTCATTTGTTTCGTTCTCTCTCTCTCATCTTGCGCGGAATATTCTCCTATACAAGCGTCGTTCTTTACGTTAATTATACTGCGTGTTTGCAGTTAGAATGTATATAATGTACGGCATGCGGGAGGTGCCCCCTTGGGGCATTGGTTTCTGCGCGTATGTAGAGGAATTACGGCATTTGATCGAGTGAGGCCCGTGGTGTAATGGTTATCATCTGACCGGCAATCGGAAGATCCCGGGTTCGATTCCCGGGTGGTTACCTCATTTTTTCATTTGTTTTGTTCTCTCTCTCTCATCTTGCGCGGAATATTCTCCTACAAGCGTCGTTCTTTACGATATATATATATACAGGGCCGGATCTAGAAGTTGCGAGGCCCTAGGCAGATCTAGAAATTGCGAGGCCCTAGGCTATATATATGAAAATATGGACTTAATTATCGGTACTATCCAGCAATATTAGAATCCCGCATAGACAGAACTATGCCAGCACTTAAAATTAAACCAACCAAAATATCACCGCATGGAAATTGTATAAGAATATAAATAAACCATACAAATAAGTATAAATTATAATATGAATCAAGATTTGTATCGAAATATAAGACAATGATTTCTAAGATTTATATAATATTATAGGTAATGACTTTCCATAGTATACCGTTTTTCATATGTGATGTATAAGAGATGTTGACATTTCATTTTTTATAATAGTGAGCGATCGACTTATCAGGCTAAATATTAATGCTTTAATATTTGGTTCAGATGCTCCTTGAATATTACAGCAATGCTTTTCTACTTTTCTTCGAGCTAAACTCTTCAATTAATTGAGAATAATCTAATGAATTTGTTATATCGTTTTCTATAGATAAATAGCTAATGATTGCAATCTCGCTTGAGACATGGTGGAACGCAAATATTTTTATAAGTTTGAGACGCGAGAAACTTCTTTCAGGCGAAGCAACATAACTGGGATGGTTAATACTATTCGAGTGCAACATAAACATTAGGATAAATCTCATTTAGTTTTTTTGCACTGCAGGGTGTCCCGTAAGTTCTGGACCCATAGGGAAAAATAATAAAATTACAAAATAGTCCAAAATTTTTACATAATCTGTTCAAAGTGTCCGCCGTTGTGTCGCACACATAGTTGAAGACGCAATCTCCACTGCGACAGCACTTTCTGAATCACAGTCGCAGAAATTTCTTGACCGCCCTCCACAATGCGTGCTTTAAGGTGGAAAATGTCCTGAAGTTTGACCTCGTACACTTTGGTTTTCAAGTGGCCCCACAAATAAAAATCATAATAAATAATAAAAAAATAATAATAATAAAATAATATAATAACATAATAAAAATATATTATAAATCCCTATGGGTCCAGACTTACGGGACACCCTGTATATAAACAAGGGCATTTCCGAGATCTGTTTTCTCAGGTATAAACCTGCAAAGTACTTTAAGTTCTTCATAGAGTTCTAAATCATTAATATCACTTGAACAGAGCGCGCAAAACGGCTTGAGCGAGGCCCCCTTTGGCGCGAGGCCCTATGCGATCGCCTAGTTCGCCTATAGCTAAATCCGAGCCTACATATATATATTATATATATATATATATATCCTGACGTAACTTAGACAAACTTAATCTAACCCTAACTGAATCGACTTTATCCAAGTATATTTTTTGAAAGTCTACTTTATTCTGCCTTAAAGAGACCTCGTCTCTCCTAACGACTCAGAGCATTGACTGAGGTTATTTACAACCAAAATTAACTATTATTTAAAATTTAAAAATGTACTGTTCATAGGCTAATATTGATAAGCCTAAAATATGTGGATCGCCTGAAGATCAGGGCCCCCAGCCTTCTTTAGTTAACTTTATAAGGCTAACTAACGAAAATATCACGACTTAACCTAACCACTCATCAAGGGCGTACAGTTCAACTAACGATTGGTTTAGGTTAAGTCGTGATATTTTCGTTAGTTAGCCTTATAAGGCTAACTAACGAAGGCTGGGGGCCCTGATCTTCAGGTGATCGAAATCTCTTTCTGAGGAATAAATTCAGTAAATTCAGTAAGAAATTAAAGTAAAAATCTTTTAAAATTCGAAGCAAAGAAAAAATTTCCCAAAGCAAATTGTGGTAAATGGGATGTCATCGATAGACAAAAACCACACATTAAATAGAAAAATGGCAATGGAGATGAATGGGAGTAATTACTTCTTCATATTACATCTAATTTTGTTTTAGTAAAATACATCATAAGGTCAGTGGCAGGAAGAGAGAGATGAGAGTAGAGGAAGAGAAGGTCGTTAAAAAATTATAGCGTAAAGAGGTCAGGTCACGATAAATAATGACAAGAAAGGAAGGGACTAAATTTATATGTGCATTTCTAGATTTAAAGGAGTGGTGCAATTTTGTCATATATATATATATATATATATATTATATATATTATATATATATTCGAGCATAAAAGACTAAATTTAAATCTAGGGCTAAAATCCAACCCAAAAATGTTTGAAACCATTCCGCTTTCTTTGATGTCGCGTGGAATACAGCCTTTTTCGAGTAATTTACATACGAATACGCAAAATACAACAATTTCCTCCATAGACAGAGTCTCCTTTTAAGTTTCGAAAATCTTTCATAAATAATGTAAATGAACAAAATAGCATCGCATCTGATACGGATTCCGTCAAAGCTATTGGGAGATATATGCTTTATACTCTTTGTTGCGCTTCTTTATCTCATTGTAAGCTTAAAATTTTCACAATATGTTTGTGTAAACACGTAAATGGTTGTAAAAATATGGGAATTTAAATGTATTGATGCGAAATGTAAATAAAAAATTATATCCGACTTTGCAATTATTCCAAAATGTTAATAAAATATTATATGTAAACATAATTTACTTCTAATATTTACTGAAAATATGACATTTTACACTCATTCAATTACTATATAACTACACATACATTGTACACACACACACACATATATACACACACATACACACACAAAAGCGATTATTGGGGAACTTTTCCTTTCAGAGCCTTCAGATTCTGTTATCCCAGTTTTTAGACCAAGAATTAAGTCATTAATTTTTTTTTTATTACTGATACTGGGTACGTTTAAAAATTAGGATACATTCAGAAGTTCATTTTTACGACAAAAACCAAAAAACCGAAAAGTGGAAGATCGTTTTCGTTCTTAAGAGTTCAAAGTCAAAAGACTCCTTGTCAAAGACTCGCTTTTCCCATTATCACAAAATCTGAAATAAGAATTAAAACAAAACATAACAAAAGCCCAGCAATAAAACCCTTCTTCGCGAGCATTATAATTCTAACATTAAAGAAAACTGCGTTTATTAGATACCGGGTAGTTGTTGTCCTTCTATTTATATTGGAGAGACCTTAGATTTTAGTCGACGGTGTATCAAGCATTCTTGTTAGCCGTGATTAAATGACAAAGTAGTCATTGGGAAGGACGAGAGGAAAAAGTATTACGCGATAAATCTGTAAGACGCGACGATTACTGAAGTTTCAAATAGTCTTCATAATTGAAAACTTTCTCAATCTTTCGCTATTAAATCAAAATTTTCAGTTCTAATAACGCGTTCTATAATATAGAATCTTTAGTGAATACCATTTTAATTAAAATAGTTTCCACATTCAAATCTGTTGAGACTACACACTCTAACTTCCTGAACCGAATAGTTTTGGTCGTTTTCAGTTGCGTACCTGATTTTTGTGTTAGCTACAGTGTTTTTACTTTAAAAATCTTTATATAAAGGTCGTCCAGTTTTCAAGTTTTATTTACATTTATTTTTAGTTCTTTTCTTTTCAACGTTTCAGATGTTCTGTGCGATGATTCCTCATTTCACGGAGGTCAGGCTCGTTGCCCTTCTCCTTTTCGCTTAATTTTTATTAGATTATTTAGTTATTTATTTAATTACTTTGGTGTTTCTTTTAGGCTGATCGAAGGTCAGTTGTTGACCCGAAAATTTTCTTTTTTATTCGTTTGTTGCGGATGTTATGTGGCTATGCTCTCTCTCTCTCTCTCTCTCTCTCTCTCTCTCTCTCTCTCTCTCTCTCTCTCTCTCTCTCTCTCTCTCTCTCTCGGAAATAATTTCGCCGGAAACTATAACGCCAAACATTTTGCCATTGAACATTTATCCACCGGGACAAATTTCCGCCAGACATTGGTGCCTCTGTGAAAACTTAACTGTGTAACTGAAATTTGCCCTGCGTCAGGTTCAGTTGGCAATATCGCTGTTAAGGCTAGGTTAGGTTAGGGTTAGGTTAGGCTAGGTTAGGTTTATAGTTTATAAGTTGCATATATTTTGAATACTACATCAAAGTGATACACAGTTTACATTTTAACTATACTACAGTCAAATAATTGTAGGCTACATTTAAGTGTTTTAGTATTTTAAGTAGTTTATTTTAAGTACATAATTTATATTAAAGAAATAAATTATTGAAAACAATCCTATTGATTTTGCAAATTATATATGAAACGCGGAAAAATGTCCGCAGAAATATGTGTGGGGGAAAATGTTGTAGAAATATGCGTGGCCGAAATTTGTCCAGCGGAAATACGGTATAACCGGCGCAAAATTGTCACTTGGAAATAAAACCAGCGGAAACTTGTCCGGCGGCAAATTGTCCTAGAACCGTTTTTGCGAGCATTCGCCCTTGGCCCCTTCTTCCTGCATATATATATATATATATATTATATATATATATACACAGTATATTGCAAACTAATTTTTACCAGGATTCGGACCCAAGACTCCTGAGTAGGACACGCGGGCGCTAACCACAGTGCTACAACAGAGTAAAAGTTAACAAAACATGGTGCACTTTTCAACCCCCGAGGGAGGGCTAAATGTCTTTGCATCCAGACGTGTTTTCCGTACCATTTATCTTGTCCTCAGGATGCCTAACCACTTACTAACCGCTGAATATAATGCAGAAGCACGTGCGTTCATATGATATATATATCATGTTACAGTCAGTGTCTAAAATTAGGCAATTTATAAATTGCCTGAAGTTTTAGGCAATTTGTCAAGTGCTCGACTTACTTAACACCTAATTAAATCTAACCTAATTTTACACATTGACTGCAACATTTATAAAGAGTGTCCCAGAAGTCTTGGAGGAGTTTTATTTGGCTATAACGTTTTTGTTTGGGGATCAAATAAAAAAAGGTTTGTAACACTTGAAAATATATTTATTGTGATTTTAAATACAAATTTAATATATGGTGAAAATCTTCATTTTCATTGCGTAAACCTAAAATCGCATTAGCGTACGTTATCCGACTCTGATGATCTTATGGATTAATTTCTTGAGCAATTTGAACTTTGTACGGGTAAAGATTGATCTTCTCTCTTAAAATTCGATGTAAGGAACTTCTTGAAATGTTTAATTCCTGGCTGCGTCGTCGGACTGATGTGGATTTTCCTCAACGCTTTCACGAACCATCTCAACCAGAGTTGGACTTCGGCTTGTCCGAGGACGCCCAGTCCGTGGTTCGTCTCCGTGGTTCGTCTCCCTGATCCTTTCCCATACGAAATTTAGCGACGTACCGTCGAATAGCTCGATCAGAAGGAGCAGAACGTGTGTTGAATTTTAACTGAAAAGCTCTTTGAGTGGCAACGATAGAAGAGTTGTTTGTCAAATAAAGTTCCACAATAGCCACTATTTGTTGCACCGTCCAGGATTCCATTTTCATTAATCGCAGCAAGAGTACTTTAATTGAAAAATAAAAATAAATAAATTAATCAAAAAAGAAAAAAGTTATAGCCAAATAAAACTCCTCTAAGACTTCTGGGACACCCTGTATATATAAAATGGTACCAATTTGACCCGGTCGTTCATAAAGGGTTAACTTGGTGCAAATATTGTTTCTAAATTCTTTTCTGAAATAGACTCTGATTCCATATATATATATATATCCTGACGTAACTTAGACAAACTTAATCTAACCCTAACTGAATCGACTTTATCCAAGTATATTTTTTTGAAAGTCTACTTTATTCTGCCTTAAAGAGACCTCTTCTCTCCCAACGACTTAGAGCATTGACTGAGGTTATTTACAACCAAAATTACCTATTATTTAAAATTTAAAAATGTACTGTTCATAGGCTAATATTGATAAGCCTAAAATATGTGGATCGCCTGAAGATCAGGGCCCCCAGCCTTCTTTAGTTAACTTTATAAGGCTAACTAACGAAAATATCACGACTTAACCTAACCACTCATCAAGGGCGTACAGTTCAACTAACGATTGGTTAGGTTAAGTCGTGATATTTTCGTTAGTTAGCCTTATTAGGCTAACTAACGAAGGCTGGGGGCCCTGATCTTCAGGTGATCCGAAATCTCTTTCTGAGGAATAAATTCAGTAAATTCAGTAAGAAATTAAAGGTAAAAATCTTTTAAAATTCGAAGCAAAGAAAAAAATTTCCCAAAGCAAATTGTGGCAAATGGGATGTCATCGATAGACAAAAACCCCACATTAAATAGAGAAAATGGCAATGGAGATGAATGGGAGTAATTACTTCTTCATATTACATCTAATTTTGTTTTAGTAAAATACATCATAAGGTCAGTGGCAGGAAGAGAGAGATGAGAGTAGAGGAAGAGAAGGTCGTTAAGAAATTATAGCGTAAAGAGGTCAGGTCACGATAAATAATGACAAGAAAGGAAGGGACTAAAATTTATATGTGCATTTCTAGATTTAAAGGAGTGGTGCAAATTTTGTCACAAAATCAGTGAGTTTGTAAAAGATATATATATATATATATATATATATATATATATATATATATATCGATGCATAAAAAGACTAAATTTAAATCTAGGGCTAAAATCCAACCCAAAAATGTTTGAAACCATTCCGCTTTCTTTGATGTCGCGTGAATACAGCCTTTTTCGAGTAATTTACATACGAATAAGGCAAAATACAACAATTTCCTCCATACACAGTCTCCTTTTAAAGTTTCGAAAATCTTTCAATAAATAATGTAAATGAACAAAATAGCATCGCATCTGATACGGATTCCGTCAAAGCTATTGGGGAAATATATATGCTTTTATACTCTTTGTTGCGCTTCTTTATCTCAATTGTAAGCTTAAAATTTTCACAATATGTTTGTGTAAAACACGTAAAATGGTTGTAAAAATATGGGAATTTAAATGTATTGATGCGAAATGTAAATAAAAAAATTATATCCGACTTTGTAATTATTCCAAAATGTTAATAAAATATTATTATGTAAACATAATTTACTTCTAATATTTACTGAAACATAATGACATTTTACACTCATTCAATACAACTATATAACTACACATACATTGTACACACACATACACATATATATATACACACACATACACACACAAAAGCGATTATTGGGGAACTTTTCCTTTCAGAGCCTTCAGATTCTGTTATCCCAGTATTTAGATCAAGAATTAAGTCATTAATTTTTTTTTTATTACTGATACTGGGTACGTTTAAAAATTAAGATACATTCAGAAGTTCATTTTTAAGACAAGCACCAAAAAACCCAAAAGTGGAAGATCGTTTTCGTTCTTAAGAGTTCAAAGTCAAAAGACTCCTTGTCAAAGACTCGCTTTTCCCATTATCACAAAATCTGAAATAAGAATTAAAACAAAACATAACAAAAGCCCAGTAATAAAACCCTTCTTCGCGAGCATTATAATTCTAACATTAAAGAAAACTGCGATTATTAGATACCGGGTAGTTGTTGTCCTTCTATTTATATTGGAGAGACCTTAGATTTTAGTCGACGGATGTATCAGCATTCTTGTTAGCCGTGATTAAATGACAAAAGTAGCCAATTGGGAAGGACGAGAGGGAAAAAGTATTACGCGATAAATCTGTAAGACGCGACGATTACTGAAGTTTCAAATATTCTTCATAATTGAAAACTTCTCAATCTTTCGCTATTAAAATCAAAATTTTCAGTTCTAATAACGCGTTCTATAATATAGAATCTTTAGTGAATACCATTTTAATTAAAATAGTTTCCACATTCTCTAACTCCTTGAACCGAATAGTTTTGGTCGTTTTCAGTTGCGTACCTGATTTTTTGTTAGCTGCAGTGTTTTTACTTTAAAAATCTTTCTTATATGAAAAGGTGCGTCCAGTTTTCAAGTTTTATTTTCCATTTATTTTTAGTTCTTTTCTTTTCAACCTTTCAGATGTTCCGTGCGATGATTCCTCATTTCACGGAGGTCAGGCTCGTTGTCCTTCTTCTTTTCGATTAATTTTTATTAGATTATTTAGTTATTTATTTAATTACTTTGGTGTTTCTTTTAGGCTGATCGAAGGTCAGTTGTTGACCCGAAAATTTCCTTTTTTATTCGTTTGTTGCGGATGTTATGTGGCTATACTCTCTCTCTCTCTCTCTCTCTCTCTCTCTCTCTCTCTCTCTCTCTCTCTCTCTCTCTCTCTCTCTCTCTCTCTCTCTCCTCTCTCTCTCTCTCTCTATATATATATATATATATATATATATATATATATATATATATATATATATATGATGCAAACCCACGTGTTTAATTGTGAAATTCATCCCATATATATATATATATATATATATATATATATATATATATATATATATACACGTTGTAACCTTGTGGATGTTCCGTGCATCGTTCTCAATCGGTCTTGGTACACAATCTCTTCAAAATTAAAAAAATGGCATAATTCTGGGTCCTGATTTCAGCCGTCTCCTCCCATTCTTTCTGGCAGGGGCGTTTTTGCGCGTGCGCGAACGATTCGCCGCGAACATCTTTTCCACCGGACAGTTTACCGTCTGAAATAATTTCGCCGGAAACTATAACGCCAAACATTTTGCCATTTAACATTTATCCACCGGGACAAATTTCCGCCAGACATTGGTGCCTCTGTGAAAACTTAACTGTGTAACTGAAATTTGTCCCGCGTCAGGTTCAGTTGGCAATATCGCTGTTAAGGCTAGGTTAGGTTAGGGTTAGGTTAGGCTAGGTTAGGTTTATAGGTTTATAGTTTATAAGTTGCATATATTTTGATTAGTACATCAAAGTGATACACAGTTTACATTTTAACTATACTACAGTCAAATAATTGTAGGCTACATTTAAGTGTTTTAGTATTTTAAGTAGTTTATTTTAAGTACATAATTTATATTAAAGAAATAAATTATTGAAAACAATCCTATTGACTTTGCAAAGTATATATGAGACGTAGAAAAATGTTCGCAGAAATATGCGTGGGGGAAAATGTTGTTGTAGAAATATGCGTGGCGGAAATTTGTCCAGCGGAAATACTGTATAACTGGCGCAAAATTGTAACTTGGAAATAAAACCAGCGGAAACTTGTCCGGCGGCAAATTGTCCTAGAACCGTTTTTGCGAGCATTCGCCCTTGGCCCCTTCTTCCTGCATATATATATATACAGTATATTGCAAACTAATTTTTACCAGGATTCGGACTCAAGACTCCTGAGTAGGACACGCGGGCGCTAACCACAGGGCTACAACAGAGTAAAAGTTAACAAAACATGGTGCACTTTTCAACACCCGAGGGAGGGCTAAACGTCTTCGCATCCAGACATGTTTTCCGTACCATTTATCTTGTCCTAAGGATGCCTAACCACTTACTAACCGCTGAATATAATGTAGAAGTACGTGCGTTCATATGATATATATATATATGTTACAGTCAATGTCTAAAATTAGGCAATTTATAAATTGCCTGAAGTTTTAGGCAATTTGTCAAGTGCTCGATTTACTTAACACCTAATTAAACCTAACCTAATTTTACACATTGACTGTAACATATATAAAGGGTGTCCCAGAAGTCTTGGAGGAGTTTTATTTGGCTATAACTTTTTTGTTTGGGGATCAAATAAAAAAAGGTTTGTAACCCTTGAAAATATATTTATTGCAATTTTAATTACAAATTTAATATCTGGTGAAAATCTTCATTTTTATTGCGTGAATCTAAAATCGCATTAGCGTACGTTATCCGACTCTGATGATCTTGTGGTTTAATTTCTTCAGCAATTTGAATTTTGAACGGGTAAAGATTGATATTCTATCTTAAAATTCGATGTAAAGAACTTCTTGAAATGTTTAATTCCTGGCTGCGTCGTCGGACTGATGTGGATTTTCCTCAACGCTTTCACGAACAATCTCAACCAGAGTTGGACTTCGGCTTGTCCCAGGACGCCCAGTCCGTGGTTCGTCTCCCTGATCCTTTCCCATACGAAATTTAGCGACGTACCGTCGAATAGCTCGATCAGAAGGAGCAGAACGTGTGTTGAATTTTAACCGAAAGCTTTTGAGCGGCAACGATAGAAGAGTTGTTTGTCAAATAAAGTTCCACAATAGCCACTATTTGTTGCACCGTCCAGGATTCCATTTTCATTAATCGCAGCAAAGGTACTTCAATTGAAAAATAAAAATGAATAAATTAATCAACAAAGAAAAAGTTATAGCCAAATAAAACCCCTCTAAGACTTCTGGGACACCCTGTATATATAACGTGGTACCAATTTGACCCGGTCGTTCATAAAGGGTTAACTTGGTGCAAATATTGTTTCTAAATTCTTTTCTGAAATAGACTCTGATTCCATATATATATATATATATTATATATATATATATATCCTGACGTAACTTAGACAAACTTAATCTAACCCTAACTGAATCGACTTTATCCAAGTATATTTTTTGAAAGTCTACTTTATTCTGCCTTAAAGAGACCTCTTCTCTCCTAACGACTCAGAGCATTGACTGAGGTTATTTACAACCAAAATTACCTATTATTTAAAATTTAAAAATGTACTGTTCATAGGCTAATATTGATAAGCCTAAAATATGTGGATCACCTGAAGATCAGGGCCCCCAGCCTTCTTTAGTTAACTTTATAAGGCTAACTAACGAAAATATCACGACTTAACCTAACCACTCATCAAGGGCGTACAGTTCAACTAACGATTGGTTAGGTTAAGTCGTGATATTTTCGTTAGTTAGCCTTATAAGGCTAACTAACGAAGGCTGGGGGCCCTGAGCTTCAGGTGATCCGAAATCTCTTTCTGAGGAATAAATTCAGTAAATTCAGTAAGAAATTAAAGGTAAAAATCTTTTAAAATTCGAAGCAAAGAAAAAAATTTCCCAAAGCAAATTGTGGCAAATGGGATGTCATCGATAGACAAAAACCACACATTAAATAGAGAAAATGGCAATGGAGATGAATGGGAGTAATTACTTCTTCATATTACACCTAATTTTGTTTTAGTAAAATACATCATAAGGTCAGTGGCAGGAAGAGAGAGATGAGAGTAGAGGAAGAGAAGGTCGTTAAGAAATTATAGCGTAAAGAGGTCAGGTCACGATAAATAATGACAAGAAAGGAAGGGACTAAAATTTATATGTGCATTTCTAGATTTAAAGGAGTGGTGCAAATTTTGTCACAAAATCAGTGAGTTTGTAAAAGATATATATACAGTATATATATATATATATATATATAATATATATATATATATATATATATATATATATATATATTGTGATGTAGGTCACATCCGCATCCGCACATTTTCTCGCATCCGCATCCGCACCCGCATCCGCACTTTGGACTGCGGATGTCGTGCGGATGTGGACCGTTGAGATAAAACGTCATTAATAAGCGGAAATTATCAAATTCTACTATATTAATAGAACTAGTTCATTGTGCGCAAAAGTGATGCAAGCGACAAGACGAGAGGCTGTTCTTGTATGAAGTTACTCTCTTGCAACCTACTTAGATCCACGTTACAAAGCTAAGTTATTTTCACCTAGTACATTAGAACGAGTTAAATCATCACTTGGCAAAGCAGTTGAAGAGCTTCAATCTCTGAATCTGTCGCTTCGCCACCCACCAAAAGAATAAAAGTTTCAATGACAGAACCAACACCTTCAACGAGCAAATCTATCACAGAATCTCTCTCTCAGTTTCTTGAGTCAAGCAGCAATGACGAGACCTACGCGATGTCAAAAGATGTAGTAAAAATGATCGAGAGCTATCACCAAGAAAAACGCCTGGCTGCATGTGACAATCCTATTAGTTGGTGGAAAAATACGCAGAATATCTATCCATACTTGAGTAAACTTGCAAGGAAACATTTAGCCTGTCCTCCAACAAACGTACCAAGCGAGAGATTATTTAGCAGTGCTGGATTAATATATGATGAAAAGAAAACAGACTGGCAGCAGAAAAGGCAGAAAAATTAATGTTCCTTAAGCATAACCTTCCTATAATTAAGTTTGAATATTAAACGATGAACATCTTAGTTTACTTTATTTTAATTACTCATTTATAAATATGCCTAATAAAACTTTAAACTTAATATAAATAGTTATCAAGCTAATTAAAGATCTCTTTCTATAAGGGTGGAGGTTCGGGAAAGAGTTCGGTGAGGTGCATTTGAGTTGGGTTCACGTCCCGCATCCTGGTAACACAATTATGGTTTCTAATTGTGGCTGAAACTCGACAAAATATAACGAATTTATTTGCAGACGAATTCACAATTGATTTCTATATTAGTTAGATGCTTCATATTATTTTATATGTTCAGAGAAAAGTACAGCAATTATTGTACAATTAATCAATTATACTACATTATAGCTACAGCTCTCTCTATATAATAACTTATTATATACGTTAAACACAACAAATCTCGAATATATCCTAAAAAATAACGAAAATGTAGACATCCGCATCCGCATCCGCGGATGTCGAAATCAAACATCCTCATCCGCATCCGCGGATGTGCAAAAAATGACATCCGCTACATCACTAATATATATATATATATATATATATATATATATATATATAATATATATATATCTCGATGCATAAAAAGACTAAATTTAAATCTAGGGCTAAAATCCAATCCAAAAATGTTTGAAACCATTCCGCTTTCTTTGATGTCGCGTGAATACAGCCTTTTTCGAGTAATTTACATACGAATAAGGCAAAATACAACAATTTCCTCCATAGACAGAGTCTCCTTTTAAAGTTTCGAAAATCTTTCAATAAATAATGTAAATGAACAAAATAGCATCGCATCTGGTACGGATTCCGTCAAAGCTATTGGGGAGATATATATGCTTTTATACTCTTTGTTGCGCTTCTTTATCTCAATTGTAAGCTTAAAATTTTCACAATATGTTTGTGTAAAACACGTAAAATGGTTGTAAAAATATGGGAATTTAAATGTATTGATGCAAAATGTAAATAAAAAAAATTATATCCGACTTTGTAATTATTCCAAAATGTTAATAAAATATTATTATGTAAACATAATTTACTTCTAATATTTACTGAAAAATAATGACATTTTACACTCATTCAATACTACTATATAACTACACATACATTGTACACACACATACACATATATATATACACACACATACACACACAAAAGCGATTATTGGGGAACTTTTCTTTTCAGAGCCTTCAGATTCTGTTATCCCAGTTTTTAGACCAAGAATTGTCATTAATTTTTTTTTTATTACTGATACTGGGTACGTTTAAAAATTAAGATACATTTAGAAGTTCATTTTTAAGACAAAAACCAAAGAACCCAAAAGTGGAAGATCGTTTTCGTTCTTAAGAGTTCAAAGTCAAAAGACTCCTTGTCAAAGACTCGCTTTTCCCATTATCACAAAATCTGAAATAAGAATTAAAACAAAACATAACAAAAGCCAGCAGTAAAAACCCTTCTTCGCGAGCATTATAATTCTAACATTAAAGAAAAACTGCGTTTATTAGATACCGGGTAGTTGTTGTCCTTCTATTTATATTGGAGAGACCTTAGATTTTTAGTCGACGGATGTATCGCATTCTTGTTAGCCGTGATTAAATGACAAAGTAGTCAATTGGGAAGGACGAGAGGGAAAAAAGTATTACGCGATAAATCTGTAAGACGCGACGATTACTGAAGTTTCAATAGTCTTCATAATTGAAAACTTCTCAATCTTTCGCTATTAAAATCAAAATTTTCAGTTCTAATAACGCGTTCTATAATATGGAATATTTAGTGAATACCATTTTAATTAAAATAGTTTCCACATTCAAATATCTGTTGAGCTACACAACTCTAACTTCCTGAACCGAATAGTTTTGGTCGTTTTCAGTTGCGTACCTGATTTTTTGTTAGCTACAGTGTTTTTACTTTAAAAATCTTTCTTATATGAAAAGGTGCGTCCACTTTTCAAGTTTTATTTTCCATTTATTTTTAGTTATTTTCTTTTCAACCTTTCAGATGTTCCGTACGATGATTCCTCATTTCACGGAGGTCAGGCTCGTTGCCCTTCTTCTTCTCGCTTAATTTTTATTAGATTATTTAGTTATTTATTTAATTACTTTGGTGTTTCTTTTAGGCTGATCGAAGGTCAGTTGTTGACCCGAAAATTTCCTTTTTATTCGTTTGTTGCGGATGTTATGTGGCTATGCTATCTCTCCTCTCTCTCTCTCTCTCTCTCTCTCTCTATCTAATATATATATATATATATATGATGCAAACCCACGTGTTAATTGTGAAATTCATCCTCATATATATATATATAATATATAGATATATATATATAATATATATATATATATATATATATATATACACGTTGTAACCTTGGATGTTCCGTGCATCGTTCTCAATCGGTTTTGGTACAAAATCTTTTCAAATTTAAAAAAAAAAATGGCATAATTCTGGGTCATGATTTCAGCCGTCTCTTCCCCTTCTTTCTCAGGGCGTTTTTTGCGCGTGCGCGAACGACTTGCCGCGAACAACTTTTCCACCAGACAGTTTGCCGTCGGAAATAATTTCGCCGGAAACTATAACGCCAAACATTTTGCCATTTAACATTTATCCACCGGGACAAATTTCCGCCAGACATTGCGCCTCTGTGAAAACTTAACTGTGTAACTGAAATTTGTCCCGCGTCAGGTTCAGTTGGCAATATCGCTGTTAAGGCTAGGTTAGGTTATGGTTAGGTTAGGCTAGGTTTGGTTTATAGGTTTATAGTTTATAAGTTGCATATATTTTGATTACTACATCAAAGTGATACACAGTTTACATTTTAACTATATACTACAGTCAAATAATTGTAGGCTACATTTAAGTGTTTTAGTATTTTAAGTAGTTTATTTTAAGTACATAATTTATATTAAAGAAATAAATTATTGAAAACAATCCTATTGACTTTGCAAAGTATATATGAAACGTAGAAAAATGTTCGCAGAAATATGCGTGGGGGAAAATGTTGTTGTAGAAATATGCGTGGCGGAAATTTGTCCAGCGGAAATATAACTGGCGCAAAATTGTCAATTGGAAATAAAACCAGCGGAAACTTGTCCGCGGGCAAATTGTCCAGAACCGTTTTGCGAGCATTCGCCCTTGGCCCCTTCTTCCTGCATATATATATATACAGTATATTGCAAACTAATTTTTACCAGCGATTCGGACTCAAGACTCCTGAGTAGGACACGCGGGCGCTAACCACTGGGCTACAACAGAGTAAAGTTAACAAAACATGGTGCACTTTTCAACACCCGAGGGAGGCTAAACGTTTCGCATCCAGACATGTTTTCCGTACCATTTATCTTGTCCTAAGGATGCCTAACCACTTACTAACCCTGAATATAATGCAGAAGCACGTGCGTTCATATGATATATATATCATGTTACAGTCAGTGTCTAAATTAGGCAATTTATAAATTGCCTGAAGTTTTAGGCAATTTGTCAAGTGCTCGATTTACTTAACACCTAATTAAACTAACCTAATTTTACACATTGACTGTAACATATATAAGGGTGTCCCAGAAGTCTTGGAGGAGTTTTATTTGGCTATAACTTTTTTGTTCGGGGATCAAATAAAAAAGGTTTGTAACACTTGAAAATTATTTATTGCGATTTTAATTACAAATTTAATATATGGTGGAAAATCTTCATTTTCATTGCGTGATCTAAAATCATTAGCGTACGTTATCCGATTCTGATGATCTTGTGGTTTAATTTCTTGAGCAATTTGAATTTTGTACGGGTAAACATTGATATCCTCTCTTAAAATTCGATGTTAGGAACTTCTTGAAATGTTTAATTCCTGGCTGCGTCGTCGGACTGATGTGGATTTTCCTCAACGCTTTCACGAACCATCTCAACAGAGTTGGATTCGGCTTGTCCGAGGACGCCCAGTCCGTGGTTCTTCTCCCTCATCCTTTCCCATACGAAATTTAGCGACGTACCGTCGAATAGCTCGCTCAGAGAGAGCAGAACGTGTGTTGAATTTTAATCGAAAAGCTCTTTGAGTGGCAACGATAGAAGAGTTGTTTGTCAAATAAAGTTCCACAATAGCCACTATTTGTTGCACCGGTCCAGGATTCCATTTTCATTAATCGCAGCAAAGGTACTTCAATTGAAAATAAAAATGAATAAATTAATCAACAAAGAAAAAGTTATAGCCAAATAAAACCCCTCTAAGACTTCTGGGACACCCTGTATATATAAAGTGGTACCAATTTGACCCGGTCGTTCATAAAGGGTTAACTTGGTGCAAATATTGTTTCTAAATTCTTTTCTGAAATAGACTCTCTCTCTCTCTCTCTCTCTCTCTCTCTCTATATATATATATATATATATATATATATATATATATATATCCTGACGTAACTTAGACAAACTTAATCTAACCCTAACTGAATCGACTTTATCCAAGTATATTTTTGAAAGTCTACTTTATTCTGCCTTAAAGAGACCTCTTCTCTCCTAACGACTTAGAGCATTGACTGAGGTTATTTACAACCAAAATTACCTATTATTTAAAATTTAAAAATGTACTGTTCATAGGCTAATATTGATAAGCCTAAAATATGTGGATCACCTGAAGATCAGGGCCCCAGCCTTCTTTAGTTAGCCTTATAAGGCTAACTAACGAAAATATCACGACTTAACCTAACCACTCATCAAGGGCGTACAATTGAACTAACGATTGATTAGGTTAAGTCGTGATATTTTCGTTAGTTAGCCTTATAAGGCTAACTAACGAAGGCTGGGGGCCCTGATCTTCAGGTGATCCAAATATGTTTCTTCAACATACTGAAAAAGTATGAAAATACAATATTTTTTACCACTTTATCGTTGTTTTACACTGTGACTTTAATGTAAATTATGCCGGTGAACTTCACCTTTCAAGTTCGACATTAATCATTTGAATGTAGCTACTTGGGCTAAGAACTGAATGAAATATGATTATTATCCACTCATAGTTCGTTATTACTTTGTTAAACTTTCATGAAACAGACAACATTTGGCAGACTCTCATTATCGACAGATAACTTGAGACAAAGTTTCATATCAACAAAGAAAAGATTACATTTAGTAGTACATTATATGGAAATCATTTAAAATATTTAGAGATTATTAAAAGAAAGATGAATTAAACTTATAAGTGTGTATAATAAAATATATACGGTTATTACAGTATGAAAACTGTAAAAGAACCATTGGAATGAGTTAAAAAGAGATCTGTAACTTATTTACTCGAGTAATGTTTGCTGTATTTTGATAGGTTTTCCTACTCCCTCTTCTTTCACATAATCAGTTAATCTTCGTAACTGTTTATCATTGTTTGCGGTGTTCTTGTACGATATAAGTACGAGATACGTATAAAGTAACACGAGCGAAGAGACAAATCCGATTTGAACTGGTTTAAACTAGTTTCAACTGGTTTATTAACTCTTAAAAAACATTTTGGAGCTATTGAAGAATAGGGACCCCAACCTTCTTTAGTTAGGCTTATAAGGCTAACTAACGAAAATATCATGACCTAACCTAACCAATCGTTAGATTAACTGTACGCCCTTGACGATTGGTTAGGTTAGGTCATGATATTTTCGTTAGTTAGCCTTATAAGCCTAACTAAAGAAGGCTGGGGTCCCTATTCTTCAATAGCTCCAACATTTTGAATACCTCTTATGAACCTTACTATCGACTATACAGTTGCTATAAAAAGTACGTGTAATAAATATTACTCGTCCATGTTCACTCGCGTTAACATGATTCAAATTGGATTTGTCTCTTCCCTCGCGTTACTTTATACTAGTGGTGCACCGATTAATCGGTATCGGCATGGCCGATTAATCGGCATTTTGCCGATTATCGGCCATGCAAGGTATTTTCCTAATATCGGCATGCCAGATGCCGATACCGATTAATCGGTGCACCACTACTTTATACACACTCGATATTTTATAATAATAGTAATATCGCGTTAAATTTTTAAGGGGATTATATTAATTTAACCTATAAACTTTCGGGTAAGCAGAGTTGACATTGATTTTGTTTTGTAAAGGAATAATATTCTCCAAAACGTGCTCAGTTATATCATACAGTACCTTCCAACGATATTTCATGTTCAAATTGTTAAATTTGGCTTCAAAATCTTAAGTTTTTAGTTTCTCTTAACGTAATCCGCATTCAAGTGAGTCATTGTCGTCTTATCTTTGTTCCAAGACGAGTTTCGACGAGTGAAATTACGAAATCATGAGTGTTTGCTGTTAAAGAATATTAACCCTTAACCCTTTCATACCCAAATTAAGTCGAAAAGTAGGCGGAATCAGTTGATGCAAAAATCGTCCTTATAACCTTATAAATAAGGTCTAAAATTGCTTCCAAAGTTAACGATGAAAATTTCACACACTGGGCATTAAAGGGTTAACTGGTATGGTGGTATGGACCCGCACCATACCACTTATGTAACTAAACCGCACCATACCAGTTAAGGGTTAATGAAATTTCGAGATTGTTATTATTATCTAAATCAGTGGTTCTCAAACTGGGGTACGGCGTAGCCCCAGGGGTACACGAGGGAATCTTAGGGGGTACTTAAAGGAGTCCTGAAAATATAACCCTTTTAATTTTATATACGATTAACAAACGGCCACGAGTCACACGGTCTTGAAGGAAGTGAAAATTCTCTCTCTCTCTCTCTCTCTCTCTCTCTCTCAAAAATCCAGAAAATCCCTGAAAGAATTCAAGGGGTACAGAAGAAGAAAAAGTATGAGAACCGCTGATCTAAATGGAACACGTTTTTCTAATTAAGGTAATGATTAGTTTAATAATATGTACTTCAAATATAAATGAACGAAAGTGAACGAAAAGTTAACAGAATTTCGACATAAAAAGAGTTTGTTTTCAACAAACAAAAAGGAACGCTTCAAATCAAAATCTTAGTCAAAAATTTAGTAATTATACAACCGCTTCTTCTCTTTTATTTATATACAGGGTGTCCCATAATTCCGTTTTCATAGGAAAATTTATTTTAAATTAAATTTACAAAAGTAATACAATAGAAATGAAACAAATGTTCAAATTGATGTCTTGTTTTGGGGCCTTTTTTTGGTTGGAAGTAGAATAACACGCAATGGCTAATATTGAAGTAAATTACACTCCTCAGCGGATCGACACGAAATAGACCAACAAATAGACAGACAAATTCTTCTTTCCACGCCTTCATCAAACATTATTCGAAAACACACGTGGGCAAAGAATCAAACAATGGAAACGTCTGTTTCTTCCCAAAAGGCGCGAACGCAAGCTCTTCAACAAAAGGACGCGCGGACAAGGCATCTTAAGATTTGGCGCGAAGTCCTACGTCACAGGAACTACGTATAAAAGCGAGCACCCACTCACACTCATTCTCACTCACTCGCACTCACACACTCGATTTCCACCTTTACGAGCACACGTCCGACAACCGCCCTCCGGCTTCCCGCCGGAGGAGCGGCCTGCTGCTTCCTTCAAGGCCTACGATTTATCATCCAGTAAGACCTACAGACCGCCTGCAGAAGCAATCTTTCGAAGCCCAACCAGAATCACTTCGGGCCTACGGTTTACAAGGTCAGCCTTCAAGTTTCTCTACCTTCCTCGAGATATATCCAGCACCTCAGGCCTACGCCTGCAAGATCATTTATAGGCCATCCTGCACCTCGAGAAGTAACATCACCTCAGGCCTACGTTTTACGAAGCCTACATCAAGCATCTCCATCATCTCGAGAGGCTTAACGGACAACGACAACTCGAGCCTACGGTAATAGGTTCCTCTTCAACCCCCTTCAACAGAGTTTACATCGTCCCGGTTAAGATAAGTACATCCTATTCTAAGTACTCTTGTGAAGCCTACATTAACCTACCGCCGAAGGGTAGACTATACCCCAAGTGTAATTAGCGTTCCAACTGACTCTCGTGAAAGAACGCAGTAGGCCTATTATCCAATTCAAGTATCATTTCAATACCGTAATTCCGCGTATCATCCGTTATTATGTTCAATTCATATATTTATGTGATAACTAAATATTCTCTTGGCGCAATCACTTAGCATCACATAATGGTCTTATATATAAATGATATTTGTGTAATCATTGTCAAACATTTCAATCCATTATTATTAGGCCGCATCAATTATTCTATGTGCATCTATGCAATCATTTAGCCTACTTAATCAGTGTCACGTATTCTATTCAGTGTACCAAACGCACGTGCATTCTTTATATCATTTACTAGGCCCATTCAATGTCCCATGTTGCATGCCATTTACATACCATCAATGAGTGTATTACTTATTACGTGTCAATTAAGCTATTAACATTTCATCTTATTAGCTAAGTCTATGTGACCCAGTGGCGGCTCGTCGGTAGGCACTGCGGAACTGCAGTACCCCTAAATTTTTTACTTACAATTGAAATAATCAAGAACAATATAAGGACGAGCTCACTGAATAACTTTTTCAATAACTTTTGAAACTTTTATTCATTGCTCAATGCTCATCCTTTATTTCAGTAATTATTTCAACCCATTCTTAGAGACGGCACCCCTAGAATTTTTAGTCACGATCCGCCACTGTACTATGTCATAAGCATAACGTAAAACTATCAATTAATTACTGTCAATTCTTTGTTATACCACAGTGAATAAATAACGGCTTTATTTTCATAATAAAATACAAAACTATAAGGTGTCTTTTATAACCTTAATATTAATTTGCTTGGGTGTAATCCAAGCTGGTGACCCTCGCTGCCATTCCGGTCGCTTCCAATAGTATGGTGGGCCTACTCCATTAGCTACTTTTCAATTGGTGATACTTTACATCGTAAATTATTAACCCAGCCTTTCATTAATAAGCAATCAGTCATTGCATACAATTAAATCATTATCACCTTAAACGGCTAAAACTAGGTCCACTATATATATATATATATATATATATATATATATATATATATACTACGTTTGAGCTAGGTATATATATATATATATATATATATATATATTATATATATATATATATATATATATACAGGGTGGCTCAAACGTCGTGCATCATAGAAATCTTCAGTGTTGATTGTAATATATTATTTTTTTTTTTTAGGTAAGGGATGGCTGCAAAATTAACAATAGACGAGAGGGTGAACTTGGTTTTAATGCATGGAATACCAGCCATACATTACCTGTGGTACCTGGAATACCAGGTACTACAAATCGATGAATCAGTACAAAATTTAAATTCTGCACCGATTCATCGACTCGTTGTACCTGGTACTTTTGCGCAACCCTATATATATATATATATATATATATATGTATATGCAATGAATTTCACAATTAAACACGTGAAATGAATTAATGATGCCAACCCACAAGGAAAAAGAAAAATGACGAGGTGTACTTCTGAATACACGAAAGGGTTGGGAATCATTTTTCTTTTTCCTTGTGGATTTGCATCATATATATATATATATTAAAAAATTTGTGTCATAATTCTATTAAGGAGAGACACAATTTGAATATTTGATTTGCAAATGTTTATTAAAATTCAATAAAGAAGTAAGTGAAATAGTGTCATTGCATTCCCTCATTATCAAATTCCTTGAATTTCTTTCATCCGCTAAAAATAATCGACCAAAACTGACGATTCAAATGAGACACGTTTGTTTTTCGATCGAAATGTTTAGGTTACGTTACAGTTACGTTAAGTTGGGTTGAAAATACTTAATATGACTAGCTTAGATCGGGTGTAAAAGAGGCACGAAATCAAGTCAAAGGAATCATACTGCAGACAGTTTTTCGACACGAATGGGAACATACTGTTTCGAAAGTCGTGAGAGACACGATTCGTATGCCAACTGAATTTTGGGAAAGCGACAACCTGAGCAGTTGAAAATTCATCAAAATAAAAGGGATTAACGGGTTGGGTTAAATTAACTTGCGATGGCTTAATTTGAATTAAGTTGGGTTAACTCGTTTCTGAATCAATTGATCGCGTGATTCCATCAGATTTCAATTATTTATTTCTTTATCTTTTTGGTTTACTCATAATTGAAGGTTCAAAATGAAACCAATATTTTGAGTGTAAAACTTCATATGCAAAGTTAAAACCTCTCTTTAAAAGAAAAAAAAAAAAAAGACAGTTTGTTTTTCCAGTTTTAAACCTTTGTGATAAAATTAAATTTTGTTACATTTTATTTTTGTTTTATGTAATAATAAATATTTATCAGAGAGAGCATACTTTAATGTTCAGTTTTATTACGAGATTTTCAACTTTCGAAAACTTTGATCCCTTTTTGGCCAAACAACACCTACTACAGACAAACAAATGTACGTGATGTTTTTGTGATGCTGTTTTTATATTGACATCATACATTCCTAAAGACTCAGAATGATAAACGATGTAATCAAATACGGTTCACAGCTGACACCAGTGCTCCATTTGACAGATGGGAACAACACTCTATCACCGCTTGTACTTACATTTAAGCTTGAAATATTTATGTAAATGATTGACTGATCGTGTTACATAAACATAATCGAATTTCATAATGTCGACAAGCGACCTTATGCGAGTATAGAGATTTCACATTTCAACTCAATTTCAGACTTTCAGTGAAAATGACTAACCTAACCTAACCAAGTTCGAAAATGACTAGTTAGAAAAAGTTAGATGACTAATCTAACCTAGTTATAAAATGACTGGTTAGAAAAAGTTATAAAATGACTAACCTAACCAGACCTAACCCAACCTAGCGGAACTTAAGCCAGGCATAATGTAACCTAACCCAATTCATATGAGGAGATTGTAGACACCAATCGACCAGGGAAGTATTCCGAGAGGGAGAGGGACGTTAGGCAGAAGACAGGGAATGCTAGAACTCCCGTTTCTTCTGTCACTGTCCTCTTTAGTTGATTTTTTTCTGTCTCATCTACCATGTGAGCAGTCCAGCATGATCTCAAACATACACTTCTCCCTCTCTCTTTCACTACACATACATTTTACACCCTACACAATCTTTTCAAAATTTATAAAAGAAAAATAAATAAATAAAATGGCATCGTGGCCTTCAGAGACCTTGATTTTGGCTCTCTCCTTCTTATACAGGGGAGAGGGTGTTTTTGCGGGGGCTCGCCCTTGCCCCTTCCATCGTACATAAAGTAAATTAACCTAACCTGAATTAATTTAAACTAACTTTTTAGTATCGACATTGTGCAGATCGCCTTTGTTCCGTTACACAGATTTACAATTTCCATTAATGGTAACTCTGAATTTGATTAAAAGTTAGTTTAAATTAAGCGGGATTAGGTTAAGTTGGGTGAAGTTAGGTTACCTTATGTCAGGTTAGGTTAGTCTAGTTAGGTTAGATTAGTCATTTTTTATTGAAAATATGAAATTTAGTTTCAAATGTGAAATTCCTATAAGGTCGAACGTCGACATTATAAAATTCGATTTTTGTTCATGTAACGCTTTACTTCCAATGTATTATTTCTTGAGTTTTTTAGAAAAGTGTTCTTATAATACATAAATTGCTGCATCTCATAAAAGATCTCGTAATTTGTGGTATTAATCAACGTTTATTTATATTTTTTTCATTAATTTTATTTAAGCGTCGCTCTTCTCTCTGTTCCAGATCACAATCTTAATCTTTTAAAGAAAGTGGTCCATAGATCCGCAAAGCGATATTCTAAACCATTTTCGTTCATATATTATGCGGTCCAATTTTGCCCTGCAAGGAAAACAAGACTCGCTGAATAGCAGCAACCAACATTTCTTTGAAAGTAGAGGAGAAGGGAAGCGGTGCACGTAGGCCGACTGATCAATATCAAAGAACTTTTATTCCCATTAAGTTAGGTCGTGGAATTCGCTTCTCACCGTTTTTACGAAGGCAATTTCGATTCTTTTCAGAGTCGCAGTTTGGAGAATTGTTTGAGTGACATCCTGAATTGAGCTAATGAACATTGCTTACCTAATCATTTTCCTTCTTCCCTTCTCTTGGTGAGGCAAGAAAGCCACAAATTTTATTGGCCGGAAAGCCTTAACGCTAATTCTTGGAAGACGATGCACGTGAATAATAATAAAAATATTAATATTATTATTATTATTATTATTATTATTAATAATTCCTTTCTGTAGAGAAATAAAAGAAAATAGGAACAAAGAGTTAAAAAAAGAAAAACATTCGTTTTAGGGAACTTTGTTCTTTTAAAGTAATTTTGAAATTTACGCAAGACCATAATTTGCTGTTGATGGATATTTTCGGAACGTGTGATTAAACTCTGCATTAACAGCTTCTTCGCGTGGGTCTCTCAAAGTGTCTCGATGAACAAACTTATGATTCTGATTTGTACGTCTGCTTCTGACTTTATGTCGCGTCATTACGGTTACTTTCGAAAGGAATTAAAGCCATCTTTTACGAGCAACAATAAAGTGTTAGGCCGCGTTTGATCAAATGTGAAATGAAGGCACTTTCCATGAATATGGGGCGTGGAAGCGCTGAATTGGCGAACGTAGCATTTCGACAGATGGAATGACGGAAAAATCACGTATAGATTGTAAAAACAGAAACGTATAACGCCGAATAGTCACGGTCGACTGAGGAACATTATGTAAATAAAGGTTGAAATTACTATAAATATAGCCGTAAAATATAGAAATGAAGAACGTGCATTTTAATGAATGAGAAACGAAGTGGAAGGTGAGATGGAACGTGGCTTCGCAACAACTCTGACGATTCGTGTATCTTTCATGTTACGCGGAACGGATCAATGAAAGAAAGCCACCCCCGGCCTTCTTTAGTTAGCTTTATAAGGCTAAATAACGAAAATATCACGACCTAACCTAACCAATGGTTAGGTCAACTGTACGCTAGGCCGGGTCGTTTTTGCTTGAAAAACGTTTTGTGGGAAGTTTAATTTACCCTGTATTACGAAAGTTTGTGTACCTATATTGGAAGTATCATGACAAAGTTTCAAGCTTTTATATAAATATTTTGAGGTTCCGCAAGTCACTTAAAGTTCTGGTGATTTTTTCCGATACTCCGTATAGTAAACTACAGCTCTTTGCTGACTTGCCATGATAGTTTACAAGACAAATCACCCAGAATTCACCACGAGGAGGTGGCTGTAGGTCGAATTCCACACCATGCCCAGCCCAACCTCCCTTCCATTAGTTTTTACATGTAATTTATTGACATTTGTATTGGCATTTTGACTCAAATGTAGGTATGTTTGATCTTGAAGCAATTCTTGTCTTTATAAAACCATCTCTATTTTCCTGGCCACAGACAGAAGCTGATGTTTCTGTTACAAGTTTGACATGTATTTCCACAGCTTGTGAATGACATGGGTACTTTTTCAATAGAGAGTCAGTTTCATCACCCCTTACGATAAACTCTAACTGGGTGTTTGTCAAACTTTTTGTCAGAGGTGGTTCATGTCTTGGGTAGTCTCCAAATCGAATTAAATCTGTGTAGTCTCTTGCCAAGAAATTAATTTTAGGCCGGCTAAATTCTCTAATGCCCGAGGACACACTTTCCCTGGCTAAGAGAATGCGCTCCGGAAAGCTAACTCTCTCATCACTTGCCTTTCATCAAATAACATCGAGATCAATAAAGTTTCTGGGTCAGCAAAATATGCCCCTCTTTCAATAACAGGATCAATGACTGCCTTAAGCTCATCAGATAGGTATCTTGAACTAGATATCATAAATCAGAGGTGCCTTGGTCCCTGGTAATAGTAAGGATTTCGCTTTATATTAAACCACGTTGGGGCATAAACGCGAACAATGAATTCGGTCAGAGTTTTCAAGTTTTCTGGGGGCTTTTTGGTCGCAACATAAAGTCTAACTATCCTGTTGGCTGCCGTAAGCCATCTGGCATGGTTCAAAGAACCTGGGTTTCGGTTTTCAAGGTTTTGGGAACATTGGCCTTCTATGACAGCATTACAAATTTCCATGAGATACTTTTGATCTTGGCTTAGATCGAGATCCCCGGAATAGAAGGCATATTACTTGATTTGATTGCTTCAAACTTGACAACTGGCATCTTTTCGCACGCAGTAAGACTTTTGCCAACATTTCCAGCAATCCAAATAATTAAACAAATGGCGGAGAGGTAGCTCATTGGTATGCAGCAAACACACGACCCAATGAAAAGGAGTATTGTAGTGTACCTCTAGTTGCCTGATAACTGCATTATATATGCCAGTGTTTACATTGATTCCATCACATCCAATGACCTTCAGATTGTCTACCTTAATATTGTTACTGTTAAGAAACTTTATCACTCCCTTAGAAATGTTAGTTGAATTTCCAGTCACAGGAGTGAAGTGCCCAAGATATTTTGATTCTGGTTCAGCTATAAGCGTGATGTATTCCTCAGTAATTGTTGTACTGTAGTACCTCCCATCCTTACAGAGATTTGCTTTAGTTATGTCCTTTCTTCCATCAAAATACAATGTTTCTATACTTTCTTCACTTGATTTACTCAACTCCTCTCTGATCTTCTTTCTCTGCCGTCTCACCTTATTCTTATCCACAACATTGTGATAATCTTCAGAGGTAATGAGATCAAAATTTTCCAGAACAGCAGAGGCAACGGCTGCACCAGCTCTGTCTGATATTCCAAATCGGTCACAAGTTTTTGCTAATGAAGGCAATTTGCGAGTGAGCTTATGTGCTTCAACTGATTTCTTTATATCTTCCTCAATGTGATCATCATCATCACGCTCTCTATCTGTATCTGTTGATGTGTCAGAATCAGGAATTGTATGAAAGTTATCTCAGTCCATTGGCTCTTCCCTGGAAGTGGATGGGATATTGATATCTCCATCTTCAATATTTTTAGAAAATTCTTGTTCTTTACGCTCAAATCTTAACTTAATAGCAACAAGAATACAAAAAATACAAGAAAATCTTAATAAAAAATCATATTTGTCAAATAATTAATAAAGTTTACGTATTTAAATAAAGTTTTAAAAGTTTTAAAGTTTTTTGTAATGTTTTACGTTTTACTTGCAATCTTCAGAGGTCTTGCGGAACATCTAAAACTTGATCAATTTAGTTTTTTTTAATGGTTGTTGAGCATTTATAGTGCATCTACAAATTTCTTGGCCACAGACATGTGGAATTTCACAAATTTAATTTATCGACCCGGCCTACTGTGCGGCTGACTGTGCGCCCTTGACGATTAGTTAGGTTAGGTAGTTATATTTTCGTTAGTTAGCCTTATGAAGCTAACTAAAGAAGGCTGGGGGTGACTTTCTTTCATTGATCCGGCAAAACTTTTATCAACCAAATAAAAAATGTTAAAAGGAGCGAAATTGGTAAAAGAATAATTACAGATACGGAAATAGGTGTACTGGCGTTACTGTTACAGATTAGAGAACGAAACATTCTCTATTAACGCTTAACCTATTCAAAACTACGAAATATGATATACATTGTACATCATATTTCGCCCATAAAGTATTTAGTTACGCCTCAGCGAAAGGGTTGACATGAATGGAAATCCTTAAATTTATTTTTCATATAATCTGAAGTAATAAAGTAACAAGGCTCAAGTAATACTGTGTGTGTGTGTGTATTTATATATCTATAAACTGTATAAACTGTTGGTCTAAGGTGGAGTGAAAAGCTTGACCTTCATTAGAATGAACAATTCGGGCGGAAGCAAACCAAAGGAATCACCTGAAGATCAGGGTCCCCAGCCTTCGATAGTTAGTCTTATAAGGCTAACTAACGAAAATATCACGACTTAACCTAACCAATCGTCAAGGGCGTACAGTTGACCTAACGATTGGTCAGGTTAAGTCGTGATATTTTCGTTAGTTAGCCTTATAAGGCTAACTAAAGAAAGCTGGGGGCCCTGATCTTCAGATGATCTAACCAAAGTTGTATACCGAAGGATATATATATATATATATATATATATATATATATATATATATATATATATATATATATATATATATATATGAGGTGGCGCAAAAAATTGGCAAAATTTTTATTGTTTATATTTTCATATTAATTGGCTTCAAAATGGAATACCATTTTTAAAAATATTTATAAAGAAATACGAGATATTAAATAAAGATTTGATGAAACGCGGGCGAAAAGTTCGTTCAAAATGGGTTTCAACGTTGTGAAAGAATTGTTTACCCGTAATAAATTACGTAGTCACATAGGGAAATGGGTTGGAGGCCTTTTCCTACTATTTTGCCTAATACTGTTGTGTTTTGTAGGACCCATATTAAGTTTCCTTATTGGGTTACGTGCGTCGGTGAATTTTGTTGTTGGTTGTTCTACAACCCTTCACAATAGGGTTTTGAATAACTAAATTAATAAGAGACCCACCTTAAAAGAAAAGTTATCCACTTCAACAAATTATAAATTACTATCTTAACCAAGACTGAAAAAAGTACTGTAAAGTACTTGTTATCAGATATAACATCTATCCGTAGTACATCTATCCGGAGTGATCTGCATCATTGTGAACAGCTGATGAATCTCCAGTTTTGCTTTTATCTCACGACGATCATTGCAGTAGATATCAACACTTAACGATAGATACCAAAACTTAACGATAGATATCAAAACTTAACGATAGATATCAAAACTTAACGATAGATATCAAAACTTAACCTCAGTTTAAAGGTCATCAATCAACAAAGGGGAATTCGTTCATAAAGGTTTCAAAATCATTTGATAATGCTACTGTGAGGAAGGCGGGTTCCGCGTGTTGTTTTGCATTGAAGATCAGATGTCACGCTTCACTTTCATTCAATGGCACACCGTTCTTAAGTCACCCTTGATTTTCTACAGGCAAATTACGCGGATTTCATCGAACCAAATCTTTGGCCACAAATCGCCCACCTTTTAATCCTGTTGTAAATTTGGTTTGGGGAAACACGCAGATGATGTACCGTAGAGCCAGAATCCACATTATGAAGGAACTAAAGAAGATTGTAGCAATATGCTTAGTGTAGCTAACTCAACGTCATATCCAAATTACAATTTTCTGATAGCGCAAGAGGCTACAATCGTTGTTGAATCTTATGGCAGATATATTGAACTTAAACACTGAATTCTACCACGACCACTAACCACCATCAGCACACCATTCTAACTGCAAGCTTAAAGAAGAGCAACTTTCCCTGCAATCGGTCAATAACAGCAGCGAACGTTCTGCACCTCAGAAAATCTTTAATATTTCATATTTCTTTGCGAGTTAAAAAAAATTAATAATCACCAAATTGATATAATTTATTGATAGGATATCAAACTGATATCAGCGAAATTATTTACTCAACGTCTAAACCCCGTTTACATATTTTTTACAACAATATATCTATATATGGATAGATCGATAGATAAATGGATAGATAGATAGATAAATGGATAGATAGATAAATATATGCATCTAATACTTATAGCTATAAATTAAACATTTACTAAGTTAATCGAACCTTTTACAAACAATATATTTTTGATTTGTGAACGGAATTACTCACGACAATATCGTAGACAAAACAGTCATGGATAGCTACGACATAGAATCCCTTTTCAACAACAAACCTTTGAAAGAAACTGTAAATATTTGCACTAATGTTTTAAACCTTCGTAACAAGTCTATAGTTGCTGGCCTGAACAAAGATAAATTTAAGAAGTTACGATATAGATATGTTACAGGGAATCTGTGTAACTAGAGATTTCATGAAATCCCTAAAATGTTCAGGGATTTCATGTAAGGTTAAGTCGTGAAATTTTCGTTAGACCTACGGGAAAATTATTGAATGCCCAGTTAGATCAACTGTACGCCCTTGACGATTGGTTAGGTTAAGTCGTGATACTTTTGTTAAAACTAAAGAAAATATCACGACTTAACCTTAAATGAAATCCCTGAACATTTTAAGGATTTCATGAAATCCCTAGTTACACAGATTCCCTGTAACAGATACACGTTCGATGTCCAATAATAAATTTTAATCTGAAACGGATGGACATGGGTAACTCACTCAATCCATCCAACACTTTCCTTTGTCGTCATGAAGGAAAACGGCTGGATGAGTGTCCTAATGAGTTGAAACCTAAATTTTATAGGCCTGTGGGCGATACATTTACTGTATTTGACTCTATTGACCAAGCCATTATATTTTTACATTACCTCAGTAGTATAAATATCCGAGATATTTTAGCCGCAGAATATTGGAACATCCATCCTCCAAACCTTCATTTATAGAAAGAAACTTTCACAAGATTGCGGGTTCCAATATTTCTAGTTTTACACATAAATTGTTTAAAAATAATAACATAACTACACTAATGAGGGATCACCCGAAGATCAAGGCCCCGATGTAGTCTTGTTTTTTGCTTTACAGTACCAAATATAATAATAAATTAAATTGAATGCCCGGTTAGGTCAACTGTACGTCCTTGACGATTGATTAGGTTAAGTGGTGATATTTTCGTTAGTTTTAACGAAGATATCATTTGGTAATTGAGGCTGGAGGCCCTGATCTTCAGGTGATCCCTAATGAGTTTCACGTATATATTTTGCACATTGAATCAAAATTCCTAACCCTTATTGGTTCTTTTGCATTATCCTCCCAACACTAATTTTTTTATATAATGTTGGTTTGGTTTTGGTTATGGTACTTTATTTTCCTTCCATTATAAAAAAAATTAGTGTTGGGATTAGGTTAGGTTAGGTTAGGTTTGGTTAGGTTAGGTTAGGTTAAAAACAGCCCGCCGCAAGTGTTTTGCTAACGTACTTTATTTTCCTTCCATTATAAAAAAAATTAGTGTTGGGATTAGGTTAGGTTAGGTTAGGTTTGGTTAGGTTAGGTTAAAAACAGCCCGCCGCAAGTGTTTTGCTAATGTACTTTATTTTCCTTCCATTATAAAAAAAAATTAGTGTTGGGATTAGGTTAGGTTAGGTTAGGTTTGGTTAGGTTAGGTTAAAAACAGCCCGCCGCAAGTGTTTTGCTAACGTACTTTATTTTTTTCCATTATAAAAAAAAATTAGTGGGGATTAGGTTAGGTTAGGTTTGGTTAGGTTAGGTTAGGTTAAAAACAGCCCGCCGCAAGTGTTTTGCTAACGTACTTTATTTTCCTTCCATTATAAAAAAAAATTAGTGTTGGGAGGATAATGCAAAAGCACCCACTTATTTTTTTTTGTTAACAACAGGTTTCCAAAAGTTTTAGTTCAAAATTACCTACAAATTCCTACATATTGTTCATAGAACAAGGCCAGATGTAAAATAGATTAAAATGCCATTCACAGGGCGAGCCTTTTACAAAACTGAATGACAAGTGAAATCAATATTATTAAATTTTACCCCAAAAATAAATTTGAAATCTAATTTTGTTGACATCAATCTACTAAATCCTTTTATATATATATATATATATATATAATATATATATATATACAGGGTGGGATCTTTTCCGTTTGACTGCCGCCATTGAAACATAAGAGGTGAGTGCCCCCAGCCTTCTTTACTTAGCCTTATAGGCTAACTAAGGAAAATATCACGACCTAACCTAACCAATCGTTAGGTCAACTGTACGACCTTGACGATTGGTTAGGTTAGGTCGTGATATTTTTTTAGTTAGTCTTATAAAGCTAACTAAAGAAGGCTGGAGTTTAATTATGTTTCAATGGCGGCAGTCAAACGGAAAAGATCCACAGGGTGTTTCAGGTCGACCCTAGAAATATGGAAAAGAAACACTTCATAATATTAGTTACGGAATTACTATGACAAACTTCAAATACAAACTACAGATTTCGGAATTTGTGGTTTGTATTTGGTATTTGAAGTTTGTCATAGTAATTCCGTAACTATCATAATATGAAGTGTTTCTTTTCCATATTTCTAAGGTCGACCTCAAACACGTGACATGAATGAATGAGGCAAACCCACAGGGAAAAAGAAAAATGATTCCAATGATTCCAATGCCTTTCGTGTATTCAGAAGTACACCTCGTCAGGGAATGACGAGGTTATTCCCTGACGAGGTGTACTTCTGAATAAACGAAAGGCCTTGGAATCATTTTTCTTTTTCCATGTGGGTTTGCATATATATATATATATATATATATACACGGTGAACCAAAAGTAGGTGGACAGTAGGTTGAATACGGTTTGTGTTATATTATATTATAACTATGGTGTTCATTATAACTATGGTGTTTGTTTTATTATATTAAATATTATAACTAAATTTATTTAAATTTTATTTTGTATTATAGTATACAAAAAAATTAAATATGTATTCTCAAAATAAACGTTATCATTTACTGTCCACCTACATTTGGTTCACCCTATATATATATATATATATATATACAGTGTGTGTGTGTGTGTGTGTATATATATATGTATATATACCTTACCTTACCTTACCTTACCTTATGTTGTTTCGTGCGTTGGTCTCTCTTCACACGGAGGTCAAGCTGGTGGCCCCGCCACACACACACACACACACACACACACATATATATATATATATATATATATATATATATATATATATATATAATGTTATAATGTTATAATGTTATAATGTTATAATGTTTCAGACCAACAAAGACCCTAGGATCCACTCATGGCTGGTCTACCTAACTGTGTTCGTAATCGTGTATTGTGTATGTCCTCCGTGGTGGCGGAGGGGACCTACAATTTTACGTGGGTTCCGAACCACAAGAACATAAGAAACTTATTTAAAAACTGCCGGTAAATTGGCAACGACCAATTTTTACGAAACTAAATAATTATCAATTTAAAAATAATTAATTATCGGTTTAAAACTAAAGATAGAATCTCTCGGTCCAGAGGAGCAAGTCATAATAGACTACTATCCACAAATATGTTACATTCTATATCTATTTATAACGGACATGCAAATATATCAGATCCAAAGAATCCAGTCAATTTCATTACGGTATCCATCAAGTCACGGTCCATATCGATTGCGGACCAAGTCAAAATTTACAACCATATACATTATCAATTTAAAAATAATTAATCACCGATTTAAAACTAAAGATAGAATCTCTCGATCCAGAGGATCAAGTCATAATAGACTACTATCCACAAATATGTTACACTCTATATCTATTATATAACGGACATGCAAATATATCAGATCCAAAGAATCCAGTCAATTTCATTACGGTATCCATCAAGTCACGGTTCATATCGATTGCGGACCAAGTCAAATTTACAACCATATACATTACAATATATACACATACGAGGAAAAGTGTAGGTGTGGCTGTAAAGACTGTACAGTAATGTAGAAATGTGTGTGCACCCATTATGGGTCTCCCATTTAAAGGTGTTTGTGGGGCAAGTGAAGATCATGAGTTTTTCAATACCTCACAGTACTATGGGGGGCACCGCTCGGCAGAGGAATCTCTTTAAATGGGGTGTGTAAGGACAATGAGTATCCCCTAACCCAAGACGCTGCCTCCCTATATCCCACAACACTTGTGTTGAGCTGTGGGATCTATCCCCACAAAGCCTTAATTTTACTACCTTAAACTATACCCTTTCTATCAACATGCGCGTCCAATCGATTCTTAAACATGTTTATAGACGTGCTACTAATTGCTTCTACCGGCAAACTATTCCAGCTATTTACTATTCTATGCGTAAAAAAGTTTTTCGCAACTGCTGTCTCGAACCTTCTACTTGTCAACTTACACCCGTTATTTCTAGTCCTATTATATTGAGATATTTCGAAAAAGCTGTCTCTATCTACGTTATCAAACCCATTCATAATTTTGAAAACCTGGATTAGATCACCCCTTAACCTCCTAGTCTCGAGTGTAGTCAATTTTAACTCTTTAAGCCTATCCTCGTACGACTTTGACCTAAGAGACGGAATCATCTTAGTTGCTCGTCTTTGAACTCTTTCGATTTTGTCTATATCTTTGCGCATATGCGGATTCCAAAATTGGACCGCGTACTCCAAATGGGGTCTAACTAATGATTTATAAAGAGGAACTATAATATCGCGCGATTTGTACTCAAAATTTCGAGCTATAAAACCTAACACTTTGTTCGCCTATAGTTTTTCTTTTTCATGAGCGAAGAAGCCCCAAAATATAGCTTCTCTTACCAGCTATCTGCCAAGCAGATAGGATCCAGCTTTGGGACAGGATCTAGTGGGTGAGACCCTAGATGACCCGTTGCCCACGTTGGGCTTCCATCATGACAAAGAAAAACTAAAATATTTGTCATTTACCATTACTTATTGGGACTATAGTCGATTTAATTTTCCCAGAGGAGTTCCTTGTTCCATGCACGGTGTGTGTGTGTGTGTGTGTGTGTGTGGTGTGTGTGTGTGTAACATAAAAGTTTCTCAGGGGACCATTCTGAGTTGTAACATACATACAGTATATATATATATATATATATATATATATATATATATATATATATATATATATAATTGTTCACAAATTCCTCATATACTTTGCAAAACTAAATACAAAGAATGTTTTGGAGAAGGAACTTAATTTTGAATGCCTTTAAAGCACACAATTTTCTAACTACAGATACAGAAATTTAACTTTAAATCATTTTCTAACTGATTAATTATTTATTAGTCCAGTCAATCAAGCCCATTTTTTTCACTCCGTTTGGAACTAATTGCAACAGAATTTTTTTTACCACAAATCATTTTTATGAGGTCCTCAAAATGACATACTAAAAGTCCTAAGAAATTATTGTTGCGCAACTAAGTTTAATTTGCATAAATAAAATATGACGTCCAATACAAGTATTTCGTATCTTCTTCGCTCACAGATGGCATATTTAAACAATTTAAAATTCTAAAATAAGGTTTCTGGACACAAGGATGGATTTGAAATATTTTAAAATTTAATTATTTTATTATTACTAGTATCATAAGAGGTATGTTCATCAAAATTGTTAGGGAGAATCGAAAGTAAACTGAATAAAAGGGAGGAAATGATGACTATGAGAACAGCGGTTCTGTGGGTACAGTATATGAACATGGGTGGACATTTTGCGAAAGTTACTCAAAGCTGAACGGACAGGCAACTGGAAATTACACCTTCAAACAGTAAATGAAATGCTGCCGTACCTCGCTGCATTTGGTCACACACTATATACAAAGTCTGCAATGTTCAATTTGCCAGAAACGCATCCAGATGTCCACCGGAAATTCGAGGAATGATACCACGTGATGAGGCGTAGTGACAGGTATTGGGAAGGCCTGTCCACGGATCTCACTATTGAACAGGTGCTGATGAGAAGTTTAAAATCGCGTGGGGGCCTAACAAGAGGACGAGGAATGACAGAGACTCGGCGTTTGGTGTAGCTCCTCTCCATATTAGCATGTGAAAATATCAACAAAGCCATGCAGGAAGTCGGTATTGTCTTATATGCAACCAGTGACCAGCACAAAGACATCAACAGCTAAACAAGCCAGAGATGAAAGTGACACATTGGATCTTATCAGGTATCTCAGAGAGAGGGACCCATTCGTTCAGAATTCCTCACTGTTTAACACTGCTATTAGCAAGAGATCCAATGAAGGAGTCATGTTTGGAAAATCTGTGGAAGAATTTACCTTCCGGAAAGCTAATCAAGCAGTGACACTTGGTTCAACGTCAATTGTCAAGATCTAAGGAGAATCTGTGCCGGTGGATTTGCATTTCCAGAAACTACTAACTGTCGGAGACCAGTGGGAAGATCTACCATCTTTATTGAAATATGAACTTTGTAGTCATTCCCCTGCATTGTTTGACTCATCCTCTCTTTCCTTGCAGACCAATAAGGCGCTCCTTGCTCATACTCTCTGGAAGACTATGAAAGAGAAACAACTAAATCCCAGTGGAAACGCCCATTATATCCTTGATGGTGGTGCTCTATTTCATCACCTACAATGGTCAAGAGGTTCCACATATGATAGTGTGAGTCAGCTGTCCATTAGATATGTCACAGAAATATGGTGCTGCTACCATTGTCTTCGATGGCTACAAAGATGGTCCGACAACTAAAGATGCCGCGCACCTGAGAAGAACAGGGACTTGTACAGATGTGACAGTGCACTTTACCGGTGGAATGATTATCCAATCCAATCCAATCAACAATAAGACAAACAGACAGCGCTTCATAAACTATCTCAGTAACAAACTAGAGAAAGCTGGATGCACCACATATGCAAAGTATGACGCAGACGTGCTCATTGTCCAAACAGCTGTTGCGTAAACCAGAAACAAGGATACTATTGTGATTGTAGACGATACGGACTTGCTGGTCCTCTTACTGCATCATGCTGAAATAGATACACACGAGTTGTTTCTGGCACCAGAGCCCAGGCAGACTTTAAAAAATACCAGGTTGTGGTGCATAAAGCAATCTAAAGAGTTTCTTGATCCTGATGTATGTGACAAGTTGACAACGTACTGTTCATTTATTCCATTCTTGGCTGTGACACAACTTCTCGCCTGTTTGGATTAGGAGAGGGTTTGGCAATAAAGAAGAGCAAGAATAATGTACTATTCCGTAAGCAGGCCAAGGTGTTCAGCCACCCAGGATAAGCAGCGGTTGACATTATTGCGGCAGGAGGAAAGGCACTGACGTCCTTATATGGTGGTGATCCAGAGGAAGGACTGGATATCTTACGATACAGGCGGTTTTGTGAAAAGGTTTCTAAGAGTACATCACAAGTGGAACCACAAACTTTACCACTGCGGGTACCACAGCCGACGTGTGTATTACCAAAAGATGGAGTGGAAAGTACCGTGTATCGGCATGAAGCCAGAAGAATGAGGCTGGCACATGGTGAATGGGAGATGTTTTTCAACAGAGACCGACCAGCCCGCCGCACCATCAGAACCACTAGATATAATTTTCTGCCGTTGTACAAACGACTGTAAAATAAGGAGGTGTACATGCCGTAAATATGGCATGCCTTGTACTGCTATGTGCAGAAAATGCCGTGGTATAAGTTGTAGCAACTTGCAGAAACCAGATTTCACTCATGATTAAGACTAATGATCTACAACAAAAACTACCCCGAAACATCGCCTGAACATGCAGAATTCCTCCTCCAAGGAGGGCTACGTCGTAGCCAATGTCATAACACCGCTTCCCGTTGATCAGCGAAGTTAAGCGACATTGGGTCGGATAACTAGTTGGATGGGAGACCGTCCCCAGACTATGTAGCGACCCGTGGTTCGGATCCCACGTAAAGCTGTAGGTCCACTCCGTCATATGACCTTAGATGTTGCGAAGGAGGTTAAACAAAACCAATAATTATTATTATCCTCCAGAGATTTCAGCTATATCCGCACTACCTTTTTGGCTGTTGATACTGCTCAAAACCTACGATAATCGACATTATGAGCAATGTAACATCACTTGCGATCAACTTCATGCATTTTGTTTTCATCATTTTTATATTCCATTTTGCAAACTTTACTGCGTTAAAGATGTAATTTATTTTCGTTTTACAAAATATATTACATTCATTAAAAATGCCTTTTATTGAGTGCATTTCAAAATTGATGCACCATCATTTATTTAAAGAAATGTCCTCCCACATGTTCAATCTTCCTATGACCAAATAAATATATTCAAACTGAAGCATTATTTGTAAAAAATTAGTTAAAAGATAGCAAAAATATGAAGATTCATAGAGTTTATAAAATCAATGGCGGCCATTTTGGAAATTTGGAAATTATACGAATTTCTCAATGCAGGATTTTTTAGAACTTTTTGTATGTTGAATTACCGTATTTCCCGGCGTATAAGGCGCACCCTAATTTTGAAGAGAAAATTTAGGAAAATAAAAATTTAGAAAAAAATATACCGCCTACCTTACTTCACATGTACAGTTTTAACGAGTTAATTTTATTGCAGGGTGATTTTTGGAGTATTTTTGGGGAAAAAAAGTGCGCGTTATACGCCGGGAAATACGGTAGATAGCATGAGGTACCATTTCCAGCAAAAATAATTTCTGTTGCAATTTTTTCCAAGTTAAATTTTATTATGACTAGACCATATGGGAAACCAGCCAGTATGCGATAATTATTGGGCATATTAAGAACATTTTAGTATAATTGTGCAAAACTGTAACTCGAAATGAACAATAATGAATCAGGGGAACCAGAAATTGGCACAGAGTTCAAGTCAGCGGAACGTGCCCATTGCGATAACTCTTGGATTATTATTACAAGTACCAACGGAAGTCAAACCCTCGACCTCGGTGTCGCTTATAGAGAAATGGTGTCACCCTTGTCACCCTCGGGCGTTAGCGAGATGGGGTGTTTAAAGAAAGTTTAATAAAAAACTAAATCCATTTAAAATTCATTAAGGTAAAATCTGCCTTCGCGAAAGTAGTTTAACTTCGGAAATGGAGTGGGTTAATATCTTAAACGAATTTACTACTAATTTTTGATAAAAACTATATTGTAACTCTACCATCAAAGATTATTCATAATTAAAATGACATTTCTACTTTGCTAAACTCCTTAATAGGAAATCAAATATCGTCAAAACGAGACGCCATTTAAACTGTCCAATTTAAGAACGTTTTTCTAAATCCGTCCGTGTCCGTAAGGAGCAGTACGTAACACGACCAACCAATTGAATAATCAGTGAATAGTATAACCAGTACGACCATTCAGGTAATCAGCTACTAGCCTCGGCAATCGAACTGAACCTCAGAGTCACGGAGTCAATTTCATAAATAGATTAAATCCCCTTTTTTAGTTTCAAAAGTTACATATTTATGAAATTTTAAATTTTTACTATTTTGACATTTCCTGATTTAGAATATCTTTAAATTAAACTACAGTAAAATATTCCTATAATTAATAATTGTTATATTGTAGCTGATTTTCCATACTGGATTATATGTACAGTCACTTATACGGGATTATATTTCTGTATCTTTAGTGTAGCTATGAACTTACACTATATGCCTCACTTTTTTGAAATATACAAATAACTGTGGTTCATTCGTTTGCTAGAGATTATGTTTCTTAAAACCCTTCATACGCTTCATTTGCAGATGGAGAATATATATATATATATATATATATATATATACTGCAGTGAACCTCATATAATCCTAAGTAGTCCTTTATTACCTCTTGGGCTTTTTTTGTGAAATTTTACTGCATGTTTTTCACAAATAGTGAATCGTGCAAATAAGGAACGATAAAATTAAGCTTCCCGCCGAGTCTTGTAGAGGATTTCTCTCATCGGACGAACAAGAGGTGTAGAACGCGTGGAGAAGACTCTTTCAGTGCACGAATTACTCACAGCCTCTAATTATCTTAGCACAGCCTGAAGGTAAGCGAGTAATGGCCGATGAAGCAGAGAAGGAAACACGACCAAGGCTTCCCGCTTCACCGCTGTCGAGCCAGCAATCGTTATGATTTTCGGGAAGAAGGGGAGCCTACCCCCTGCCGTGACAGGAGTTATGGAAGGGGACGAGCGAGAGAGATAATTTCTGATTGTCATTAAAGCCCATTTCTGTGTCTTTGTTATCGTCTTCCTCGACAAATAAAGTAATTGTTGACTCTTCGCCATCTGATAATATTTCCTTTCCTCCTTCGGGATCCTTCCACACTCCCAATCCATATCCCCCACATGGTGCCGGGGGAGAGGGAGAGGTGGGGAAATTTTTAATTAATCCGTTTTTTTTTCAAAATATTATCCTATTAAGTAATAATGTAGTTCTTGAGGCTGTAAATCAGCGTTCAAATCGATAACTTAGCAGGTGTATACGGTTTTTCTCAGTATTTTAACAGTTTTTTCAAGTTTTACTTTTACCCGTTGTCATATATCATAGCTTATATACAATATATACCTACACAGTATATAAATTATATATACTGTGTATATATATAATTCATTGTTAAGGAAGTTAATTTGATCGTACAGACGAGAAGCAGCTTAAAAAAAAAATTATCTTTTCTATCAAATTTTATAAAAAAAAATTTCCTTTAAATTTTCAATTTATTAAATTAAAAAATTTTTAGGAATACTAAAAATAATTAAATATTAAAACATAGCTTCTTGTCCAATATGTCCTTATCCACGAA
>JAJOZX010012668.1:65000-107802 GCA_023014485.1 Bathynomus jamesi
AGTTAAAAATTTATTTGTTTTTAAAGTAATAAAAAACGATAAAGAACATTTTTTTTATTTACGTGGAAGTAAACTTGAACTTAAATGAATGTTGATTCGTCTGATACCGTTTAGTCAAAACACATCGTTATGCGAACCTAGCAAGGATTAGGATCTGTCTTTCTTTGTTGGCAATGATTAGGATCTGTCCTTTGTTGGCAAAGATTAGGATATGTCCTTCTTTGTTAGCAAGGATTAGGATCTGGCTTTGTTGGCAAGAATTAAAATCTATCCTTCTTTGTTGATAAAGATTAGGATCTGTCCTTCTTTGTTAACAAGGATTAGGATCTGTTTTTCTTTGTTGGCAAGGATTAGGATCTGTCCTTTGTTGGGAAAGATTAGAATCTATCCTTCTTTGTTGGCAAAGATTAGGATCTGTCCTTTGTTAGCAAAGGTTAGGATCTGTTTTTCTTTTGTTGGCAAGGATTAGGATCTGTCCTTTGTTGGGAAAGATTAGAATCTGTCCTTCTTTGTTGGCAAAGATTAGGATCTGTCCTTTGTTAGCAAAGGTTCTTTGTTGGCAAGGATTAGGATCTGTTGCATAGCAGGTATAGTGTTACCTTTTCTCATGTGGCTCTCCTACTTCCTTCCATGATTACCATGTTAGTTCTCATGTTGGTTCTTACTTTTCTTCGCTTGTGAACTTTTTAACATTTTCTCTTCATTCCGAATTTTAATTTACTTATTCGTCAACTTTGGTAACCTTGGTTTTGGTTCCGCCCAAATTGATTATTCTGACGAAGGTCAAGCTTGTTGCCCCATCTGAGATCTACAGTTTAACGTGGAATCCGAACCACGACCCACCACGGGTGGTCAGAAATTACAAGGTCCTCGCCAGGACTCGATCTCACGACCTCCCGATCAGCAGCCCAGTGTCTTAACTACGTAGCTACCCAGGGTACCTATTTATCTACCAACCAATTTTTTTTATGGAAGAATGAACAACTGGGTGAGCTGCGTGTTGGCTGCAATTTCCGGGAATTGAACTTTGGGCTGGTGTATTCGTAGTCAGCGATGTTAACCACTACACCACCTTCAGATAATCATGTATTTTGTTGCTGTGTTAAATGTGAAAAAAACTAAACTAGGGTTGAAATTTTTTCGAATTTTAGTGCTGTGCTACCAATGTAAAATTTGACTTTGTTTTTTATTGTTGATTGGATTCTATTTGCCACCAACGTTAAATTCAACCAAAATCGTATCAATCGTTGATCTTCGAGTTCTATCTCTCTTTCACCATTGTTAAGTTCTGACATTAAACCTCGAAAAGGCTAAATGCGTGGATGTCGGTGGTTGTTTGGATCTATCGCATCCCATCCCTCTTGGTATTAGGCCTAGATTCCAGGTCCATTATTAAATTAGTATCCTCTCAGGATACTTACATAACACTTACGCGACATGGACACTGAAACAACTTGAAAAACCATTTAGTATAAAAGGAAAAAGAAGAAATTCTCTCCCTTTGGAGTTTATGTACAAAATAGTCGGAACTTGAAAAGAAACGTTCTCCCATTCGAGTTTAAAGACATAATTGAGAATAATTAAAATAAAAACTAAACGTTCACAAATATTTTCCACTCTGAAAGGCGTTTGATCGGGAACATCAGCACATGACTAGCGCGTTTCGTCTCTGACCGAATCACATTCGTCAAGGAGAACCCTGCAACTAAAAATGTATCTGAACCCTCTGTAATTATATATTTTTCCTACCAATTAATAACATTGACCATCCTTTACTTTTAGTTCTTCTTCTTTGATGACTGACAGTAATAATAATAGCAGTAATAATAATGTTGAGAAGGAACATAAGATACAATAGATGGGAGAGCGGAAAGGTACTGGTCACGTGACCCTCGCGTCATATGGCAAGATCTATCACGCGAAAGAGTTCAGTTAAAAAACAAATTAAACGGTATTTTAAATGTTCAAATATAAAGGGTGCTCATAAATTATCTTTACAAATTCAACTTCATTTCAATTGCATTTGTAAAGGTAATTTCTGGAATTCCTGTATACTAAACTAGACTGAAGTTTACATTTTACAAATAAAAACGGTGATTTGATATTTTTTTTTACGTTTTTAACAGTTAATTCTATGGTTTAGTCTCTGTCCTAACAACCAGGGTTGATTCATAAGACAGAAGGGAACTACAGCTTAATGCGGACTACGAACTACAGTTTCGTTACATTATATGATAATTAAAACCCACTCTAATAGACAGAGTTTATTTCCACAACAGTTTCGATGCCCACTGGCATCCTCCTCGGGTGGATACAGAAAAACGAATGAACCAAAAACAAGAGGGAAAACAGTCCAGGGACCATTAAGAAATTCGCATCTAGGTTAGATCCCGTTCTCCCGACACTGGAAGGGCATTTTTATTAAAGGGACCCGCTTATAAGTACATTCGCACAAATTTAAAACTATCTTCTTGTTCTATACACACAGATTCTATTATTTTTTTTACATAATTATTACATTTATTATTAAATTTATTACATTTAATATTGCATTATTATTTATTACAGAAATTATAAATTTATTATTACATTGATGTTGTTTATTATATAGAAATTGTAAACCGAAAAACGAATGAAAAAGGCGAGAAGGAAACAATCCAGAGACCATTAAGTTTGCTTTGGCGTTCAAATATTCGTCTACCGTGAGAAGTAAATTGGTTAGGAATAACGTTGCAAAACAGGAACAAACCTGTGTCTACAGTATTCCCTGTAAAAGTTGTGATTTAGTACACGTAGGAGAAACTGGAAGAAATATTGAAACCCGTATTAAAGAACACAAATATGCCTTCAGAAGTTGTAATACTAATAATGCCATTTTTTATCAGGCCAGCCAAAATAATCATGCTATAGATTGGGAATCAAGTAAGGTACTTTACAAATGTAATAATTATGTCAAAAGAAAAATAATAGAATCTGTATGTATAGAACAAGAAGATAATTTTAATTTTTGCGAAGGTACTTATAAGTTGGACCCTTTAATGAGATTCTTGGTCAAAAAATCCCTTACGGCGTCGGGTGAACGGGTTCTAACCTAAGTGTGAATTTCTTAAAGGTCTCTGGATTGTTTCCTTACTCGCTTTTGGTTCATTCGTTTTTTTTTCTTTCGGCAAAATGTAAATGGAATAATAAACGTAAATGTAAATGTAATAATGGAAGCAATAAATGTGGAAATAAATATAAATGCAATAAATGTAATAATAAAGGTAATAAAATAAATGTAATAATTAGTGTAAAGGTAATAATAATAAATGTTAAAAAACGTAAATGCAATAATAAATGCAGTAATTATGTCAAAATTATAGAATCTGTATGTATAGAAGAAGAAGATAGTTTTAATTTGTGCGAATGTACTTGAGGGGTCGCGCGTCTTACGGTACCTAAGCGCCACCACAGGCGAAAACGTGTTTTTGATGGATATCACTATTTTCACCCTTCCTCTATCGCGTGGTTTGGGTTATAATGACCTTACGACACTAGAACTATGGTTGAAAACCTTATGAAGCGAACTACTTTTTTCACCTCAATCGCCAGCCAAAAGTTCACCCAAAGTTCGGCATAATAAGAAAATAAAAAAATTAAAAATATACATATATAAAATAAACTATGAAAATCTATTCCAAAAACTCATCAACATCTTCATTAGCATACTTAGAATTCTAATTTAGCCAAAAATGAACGTTCTAGCTCAATTAATAACAGAGATTCTATTGCAAGAATATTGCTGAACTTTGGAGGCGATTTCTGACGAATTTTAATTTTGGCGTTTACGTTCCTTAAGACGCGGGACCCCTCACTTATAAGCGGGACCCTTTAAAAAAAAAAAATGCCCTTCTGGGGTCGTGCGAACGGAATCTAGCCTAGGTGCGAATTCCTTAATGGTCTCTGGATTGTTTCTTTCTCGCCTTTTTCATTCGTTTTTCGGTTTATAATTTCTGTATAATAAACAGCAATGTGATAATCAATGTAATAATAAATTTATAATTTCTGTAATAAATAATAATGCAATATTAAATGTAATAAATTTAATAATAAATGTAATAATTATGTAAAAAAAATAATAGAATCTATATGTATAGAACAAGAAGATAGTTTTAAATTTGTGCGAATGTACTTATAAGCGGGTCCCTTTAATAAAAATGCCCTTCCAGTGTCGGGAGAACGGGATCTAACCTAGGTGCGAATTTCTTAATGGTCCCTAGACTGTTTTCCTTCTTGTTTTAGGTTCATTCGTTTTTCTGTATCCACCCGAAGAGGATGCCAGTGGGCATCAAAACTGTTGTGGAAATAAACTCTGTCTATTAGAGTGGGTTTTAATTATCATATTTTGACCTTCACGTAGAAAAAAGTGAAGCTTTTTGCATTTCGTTACATTATTTGAACACAAAGGACGGTCACCGACCCAGCTAGTGAACAGACTCCAATGTTGAACAACGACGTACCACGACCTATTCCAGATAACTACGTATTTTTCGCATCCAACTCCTTGATGTAACTCAAAGTTAATTAGTGGATATGTCTACAACAGCAGTTATAAATCCTTATCGGCATAGGTATAGGGCATACATCTATGATCAAAAGTTTTGTATCACTCTAAACAAAATTTCAAATGAACACCATTAACGTATACTGATCATGTTGTAGCACTTGTTAAGATACTGTATGTGAACTTGACCAGGAAAGATTTTTGGGGTCTTTGTATATTTGTTAATTTCATTATTTTATACATTCGTGGCAGTTTTCTATAAGTAAAATTCTAAAATGATTTGGAATTGAATACTTCAACGTATCATCATTACCCAAAATCAACTGGTTGCTTCATTTGACTTTATCAAGCTTAAAAAGTTCTAAGGTGACCTTTGACCGTACCTGTATACATATGACATCATATTCGAACTCACTGCGGTCTGTAAACATTCACAAATACTTTCATCCGCGGTTGTCTTTATTTTTTAGAGTTTGTACAATGTCCAAAACTTTAATCAATTCTAAAAAAAAATAATCTGACATGATTACTTAAAACGAAATAATTTCAATAAAACAAAAGAATAACTCGCTTTTCCCTTCAAAATAAGTCTGAATAGTAAATAACAATGAAGCTCATACGATGGTGCATCATTCACTGTGATTTGATCCTTGTTAAACGATACACGTCCTTAATTAACACTCAATGAATTATTGCTAAAATTATAAATAAGTATACATTAGTCATCGTTCATTTATTTGCGAACGTTCTCTCAATTTAGGGTCTCCATTGATCAATAAAAGTTAGAAATAAATAAATAATAGAAAGAAATTTATTGAAATGAATATTCAATTTCATTTCAATTTAGGAAATACACCGATTTGTAAGTTAAAATACAATATACAAAATACGTACACAAATACTTTCAGAATTCCTAAAACTTTATGAAAATAGTTAGGAATTATTTATATATATAATAATATATATATATATATATATATATATATATATATATGAGTGGATCCTAGGTTCTTTGTTGGTCTGAAACATTATAACATTATAACTATATTATATATATATATATTCTGTTGTCGAGTTGATCCGTTGAATTGTTAATGAATGCAGGTATAAATGAGAAAGTTACTGTAACCTAAAGATGATTGGAGCACGAGACATTCATTGTTCAGTTAATGAATTCATTTCACTTGCAGATGTAGACAGTGAAGTGCAGATATTGAAAAAAAAAAGTTCAGAAATCCGGTGTTGGGCTTCAAATCACCTCTGAAGACGCTTTAACTTACCCATTTTATGGCTTTCATCCACATAACAGGTGTTTGATAGGGTAATTGCGTTTCCTGGCGACGGAGGAACCACGGAATTTGCAAACATATCAAATCAGATAATTTTTCTTGAATTTTGGCAGCAGAATTGCGAGTTTGATGGAAATGAAACACATGGTGGTGACATCCGAAAAAAACACACACGAAAATGGCGTCCAATGCCCTTTAATAATTTCCTTTTATATTAACTAAAAGGGAAGTGGGGTGGGGGGGGGAGAAATGAATGAAAGTTGGATTTTCTTGTGTCATTATATAAAGTACTAATGGAAGAGACGAAGGAGCGGATACACGTGTTTCCGCGATTACACGATCTTGTATGAAAATGAATTCTTGCTCGCCTTTTTAGTGTTCTTTGCTAAATATTATAACGTTTCGTTGAGAGAAACGTCACTCCACGTTGGATAAAGAAAAATGAATATACATAGAGTTGGTAAAAATAAAGAGACACCACAATGCTTGTCCCCCAAAAACAAATGGTAAAGCTCATCAATGAGATGCCAGAATGTGTGTTTAGTGTTCTTTGCTAAATATTATAACGTTTCGTTGAGAGAAACGTCACTCCACGTTGGATAAAGAAAAACGAATATACATAGGGTTGATAAAAATAAAAAGACACCACAATGCTTGTCCCCCAAAAACAAATGGCAAAGCTCATCAATGAGATGCCAGAATGTGTGCCAGCTTTACATAAAGGGGGAACCAACACATCCCTAAATATATTGATCAATAAATCTGTTATTATTTACTGACTTTTATTATCAAATCAAACACTATAGAAAAACCGAAGGTGTCTATTTACTTTTGTCAACCCTCTGTATTTATAATCGTTAACGAAGGTTTCGTGGCGTCTGAATGTAAATTGAACGCCTTTTGGGGGTTGTTAAGGCTCATTCGGAACAGCAAAGGTCACGTGACGGAGTGTGCCTTAGCTTTACGTGGGGGTCCGAACCACGAGTCTCTACATCATCTGGACCCGGAGGACAGTCACCCTGAGTGTAGGGAATCTGGGGAAAAAATTAAGCTGTAACCAGTTCCTTCCATCCACACAACGGGCGTTTTGGAAGGTAATATGTACAGTACCCTGTTTGTATGTATGTGTGTATGTATATAATACGTATGTATGTACAGTATGTACGTATTTACCCTGTACAGTATGCTAGTTTCCTCGGTCTTTGAATTTTTTCTTTCATTTCACGTGTATGAGAAGAAATTTTTGGTATTTTTGTGATCGCCGGTTGATAGGGCACAGCCGGTTGAGCGATACAGTTGTAATTTTGTGTAACCGCCGGTTGCCGAGACGCTGGTTGATCGAGTCTCCAAGAAATACAGGGTGCGGCATAAATCGGTTTACCGAGAATAATGGAATCACTTTGTGAAGAATAATATTTATCATTTACTACAGAAATTATTCAATGTGTCCTCCATCATGTTCAATACATACGTTGCATCTCTGAACCACTGAACAACAAATAGCGCAGCACAGTTCTTTGTTGTTATTCAACGTCTCGAACTCTTGGCGTATCAAAGTCTTCGTGTGATCGAAGTCCCGAGGTTTCTAGCCGTAAACCCTATCTTTGATTATACTCCACATTGAATAATCACATCACAGTGATTATTCAACGTATCAAAGATAGAGTTTACGGCCAGAAACCTCGGGACTTCGATCACACGATGACTTTGATACGCCAAGAGTTCGAGACGTTGAATAATAACAAAGAACTGTGCTGCGCTATTTGTTGTTCAGTGGTTCAAAGATGCAACGTGTGTATTGAACATGATGGAGGAAACTTTGAATAATTTCTGTAGTAAATGATAAATATTACTCTTCACAAGATGATTCCATTATTCTTCGTAAACCGACTTATGCCGCACCCTGTTTATTTTTTTATGCAGGAAGGAGGGGCCAAGGAGAGCACCCGCAAAAATGCCCCCCCCCCCAACCTTATAGAAGGAAAAGGAGAGACAAAAATCAAGGCCCAGAGTTTTCTAGATGCCTGGACACTCTGCGTTTGAAAAATTGGGAATCACAGACAGGGAGAAAGATGGATTGAGGAAGATTATTCCAGTGTTGACGGGTTGAGTAGACCAAAGACAGAATACCGATAAAACCTCGCGTTGTAGAGTTGGTCAAAAAGAGGTCGATAATGTTTCGAAAGTCTGGTACTGCGTGTCCTCCTTAAAGGAGGAGGCATGCAGTTAAGGAGTCCAGAAGAACAGTGCCCGTTATAATAGCCATAGTAAAGAGAGAGGCGAAGAAGAGCTGTGTGGGTTGAGCCATGAGCCACCCCACACATGAGAAACGGAGAAACGTACTCCATACAGGGGCGGACAAGACGCCTGTATAGAGACAGCAACTGAGTGGGGAGAAGAAACTGCGTAGCCGGTACAACACACTTAGCCTATTAGAAGCTGTTTTACAGACAGTACATGCCATCTTTCCAGGGAAGATCACGATAAAAGGAAATATTAAGAATGTTAAAAGAAGAGGAAGGACTGAGTTGTGTGCTGCTGAAGATAAGGGGAAAGTCGTGATTATGACGAGCAAACAGAGGAAGGCAATGGGTTTTTGAAGGTGCCGTCCCAGACAGCCGCGTTTCAGTGAAGAAGTGGTAAGGTGAGGAGGAGACGTAGTGTTCAACAGATTGTAAATCTGAGGAAAGGCCACGAATGTTGCAGAAGTTTATGAAAAGTAAATCAGGCAGAGTCCCAGGACATCTCGAATAGGCAGTAACAGAACCATCCACACTGCTGGGGCTGCGTTCCCGGTATCATCATATTCCTTTCATGAGGAATATGGAGAGAAGTGTGTTTGAGCCGGGTAGATGAAACACGGAAAAAGATCAGCTAAAGGGGACAGTGACAGGAGAAACGGGAGTTTCAGCACTCCCTGTCTTATACTGTATTTAAGGGATCAACTTCACAAATAAGCACGTGAAAATAATGAATGATGCAAACCCACAGGAAAAAATAAAAGGCGATTCCAAGGCCTTTTATGTATTAAACACATCATCAGGGAATGAAGGAAGTGGGCAAGAGGCAGAGTATATATATATATATATATATATACTTTGACCCCCTATTTGCTTGGCAATGTTGCTCCGGGTTGCTCCTACTGTGAAATGGGCGTGTGGGTGGAATGATGGTGCTCTATGTAAAAAATGTTTAACTCCTCATGCTTCCACTGAAACTATGAATGCATCGGTGATTTTATATATATATATATATATATATATATATATATATATAATAACAATACAAGAGGAACACCAAAGAAATATGACTGTGACGGATCTTAATTCCCATTGAGACATCAATCAATAGAACTGTTATATTTTAACTGAGCCCTGAAGATGGAATTAGTTTTTTCCGAAACGTTGATATAAATCAAAGAAAGAAGATGCGTTATTTCTGTGGTATTTTTTTTATCAAACTGTTTTCCCCCCGCAATTAATCATTAGCTGAGATATATATATATATATATATATATATATATATATATATATATATATATATATATTCGATATAACAATGCGACTCAGTTTATATAGATCAAACTCTGAAAAAAACTACAGTTTACAGTAAAGCAACATACAGTAAATATACGTGTACAACCGTAAATATTTCCAACATATTGTTTAACTCTATTAGCGGCAATAGGAAAAACAAGTAGACAATAAAGAAACCATACTGAAACCACCAAAAACAAAGGCCCCAAGTAAAAATGGGGAAGAAAATATATGTAAATACTATGTGAAAGGAATATGCAGATATAAGGGAGGAGAATGTATTTACGAACACCCTCCTGTGTGCAACTACTTCTACAATAATGGTCACTGCAAATTTGGTGGAAAATGCAAATTCTACCATCGGGACATTTGCAAGACCCACGCGACATATGGAACCTGCCAGTACGGGAGAAAATGCTACTACCATCATCTCCCGACAAGCTCAAAGGACAAAGGACAAGTCTCAAATGACAACAGAAGGAATGTCAGAAAAAAGAATATGTACCCAAATAACAAACAAAACACACATAGCACACAAAATTTTTTCAACATCTCGGACACAATACCGCTGCTGAGTCCTATACAGTGCATGCAGCTGACACAGCTGGGAACCCTCGAGCCGGACCGCTACATGGCAAGAAGCTACCAGAACAGTTAGGCGGGAACGGATCCATCTCGGAGGACCACAAGGCTACAAAACACCGAGATATCAAAGGACAACAAACTTAAAATGCACAAGGGCAATGCAAAACAAAGAACATAAACATTGTCCTGGCAAATATTCAAGGAATAAAACCGAACAATTCACTAAACAAAGTTTCGTACCTGAAAGGTGTTATGGACGAAACAAGGGCGGACATCACATGCCTCACAGAAACACATTTTAAAGACTGCCAAGGAAGCTGAGATAACTGCGAACACTGTATCGATAAGAAAGAATTGCATATCGATCGATTCAACTTACTAAGAGCGGATAGAACAGCTAGACGGAAAGGTGGTTGTACTATTTATATACATGAAAAGCATATGACAGAGACGGTAATAAGTAAATCCAACAGTTTCGTGGAAACCCTTGCAGTGAAAATAAAGAAACTAAACGTGGTACTGATAGTCATCTATAGACCTCCAAACTCTCCGAATGAAAAATTTTCGGATTCCATTGAGGATATCAGAACCCTAATAAAGTCCGTAAACTCTCTATCCCCTAATATAATACTTTGTGGCGATTTTAATTGCCCATTTATAAAATACAAAAAGGTTGGTAGAAATATATTTATACAACAAGATAAGGGGGGCACAAGAGAGGACCAGGAGCAAGCAAGAATGCTGATGGCTCCACAAACGAGTTTATGCTGACACAGGAGATAACAGAAAATACCAGGAAAAATAACTGCCTAGATCTGGTATTCACAAATAACACGAACTTGATTGCCGATATAAAAATAACTCCAGTTATTATCTCAGACCACGATATAATCGAGTTATCAATAAATATGGCGATAACTTTAAAAGATAATACATATACAGAAGGAAGAAGCAAATTTGGAGCTTTTAACTTAAACTTCAAGACCATAAATTGGGAAAAAATCGATCACACATGGCCAAATAGAGTGGAGAACAGTTTTCGAGAATAAAAAAACTGAGGAAATGCTAACAACCTTGGAAGAAAAGACGCTGAAAGTTTTGGAAAAAATATGCTCCGAAAGCACAGCCAAAAGGAAAGAGGAACTGGCTAGAGAGGCAAAAGAGAAGAATATTCCGTAAAAGAGAGTAGCGACGAAGTTAGCTAATTGCGGAGACAACAATGTCAGGAAAGAAAGACAAGAAAAACTGGAGGGAATCGATTGGGAAATACAAACTCTGATAAAGGGCCATACAGAGAGGGAAGAGGAAAAGGCGGTAGAAGCAATAAAGGAAAATCCAAAATACTTCTACAGCTATGCGAAAAGGAAAACAAAAACGCGCGCTACTATCGGGCCCTTAAGGAAAGGAAATAATGAACTAACAGACGATCTAAAAGAAATATCTCAAACATTGAGAGCCCAGTATGAATCGGTATTCAGTACCCCAAAAAGTGACAAAGCGATACCTGACATAGATGCATTCTTCAAAGAGAAATTGCAAGGAGAATGTATAACAGACTTGCTTTTACCCCAGAAGATGTAGCGAGAGCTATAGGACAAATGAAATCACATTCAGCTGCAGGTCCGGACAAATGGAACGCAATATTAATTAAAAACTGTAAAAATGAAATAGCTACACCCTTATACTGGATATGGAGATCCCGAGACACTGGGGAAATACCGAGCATCTTGAAAAGAGCAAACATCTTCCCTATATATAAAGGAGGAGATAGATCTCAAGCAAAGAACTATAGACCAGTGTCCTTGACGTCCCTCCTCACCAAAATTTTTGAAAGAATAGTCAGAGAGAAAATCTGACTTCTTGGAGACATTGGAAAGATTCAGCGAAAATCAACACGGATTCCGATCAGGAAGATCATGCCTATCACAACTGTTAGAGCATTATAACATTATCCTAGATGCACTTGAAGGCAATGAAAACTATGATGTCATATACACGGATTTCGTTAAAGTTTTCGACAAATGCGATCATGGTATAATAGCACATAAAATGAAACATATGGGAATAACAGGCAAAGTGGGAAAATGGATCTACAACTTCCTCAGAAATCGACTACAGGTGGTCAAAATTCAAGGTGTATCATCATCAGAATAAGAAGTACGCAGCTCAGTACCACAAGGTATAGTGCTGGCCCCACTCCTGTTCATTATCATGCAAAGAGACATAGACAGTGGAGTAAACAGCAACAGTAGAGTAACATCATTTGCGGACGATACAAAGATCAGCAGAAAAATCAGCGATGCAAACGAAGTAGAGGCTTTGCAGAGGGACACAAACAAAATATACAATTGGTCAGAAGACAAAAATATGACATTTAACACCGAGAAATTTCAGCTCTTGAGATATGGTAGAAATGAGGAACTTAAAAAGACTGCATATTATGTTCCAGATAGACAGGAAATTCAGAGAAGCACGAAAGCGGTCGACTTGGGGGTAATAATGACCGATGATGCCAAATTCGAGACACAAAATCAGATAGCAATAAACAAAGCAAAAGGAGTTGAAGGACAGCTACTACGAACGTTCAAAAGGAGGGACAAGACAGTAATGGTTCCCCTGCTGAGAACACTGATCATACCAAAACTTGAATACTGCTCAGTTTTGACGTCCCCATATAAAAAGGAAGAAATTAATAAACTAGAAGAAACGCAGAGACATTTCACAGCCAAGATTGATGGCTACAAAGAACTCAACTACTGGGAAAGACTATGCAAACTAAATCTGTACTGCCTGGAAAGAAGAAGAGAGAGAGAGGTATATCATAATCTACATATGAAAAATTATCAAAAAACTGGTATCAAACCTCAAACAAAACCCACTTACCAACCAGACAACACTGGAAAATAGGAAAGGCAGAATGTGTAGTGTTCCCAAATTAAAGGCCCGACAAGGGACCTCTTCAACTCTGAAGGAACATAGCTTGGTTGTCAGGGGGCCAAGAATTTTCAACCAGCTTCCAAAGGACCTCAGAAACATTACAGGGGTCAAAGTTGAAGTCTTCAAGGGAAGACTAGATGCTTGGCTCAGGACGGTACCAGATGAGCCGGGTGTACCTGGCTATGTACGATGGAGAGCGCAAGAGAGCAACTCGCTCCCCCACCAAGCCAGGACTAGAGGCGGAGCCACCATCTTGACCTTCGTGTGAAGAAAGATCGACGCACGGAACCCAAACAAGGTTAACAAGGTTATGTATAAAGATACTCATAATATTAATTAGGAAAATTCTAAAATTCTATTATTGTTAAATAATAAAGACATGACGGAGAGGAACATTCTACGATTCTCATTCGTCTATTTCATAAATAACGAATTACAAATGGGGAACCTATAAAATGGACCATATCTTATTAAGATATGTTTTTCTTTTAATTACTACTTGTTAATCTCTTGCTGATCCCTCTTATCTCTTTGGTCTAAGCTGTATATACAGGATATGTATATATATATATAGTGGTCTACTTCATCCCCTCTTCCTTCATTCCCTGATGAAGTGTTTAATGCACGAAAGGCCTTGGAATCGCTTTTCATATTTCCCAGTGGTTTTTGCATTTTATATATATATAAAATATATATATATATATATATATATATGAAAACAGACAGACAAACAGTTTAAAAAATCCGGTAGTATAGTGATATATATATATATATATATGTGTGTGTGTGTGTGTGTGGTTTTCTACCTCGTGGTGTACGGACGTTTTGTTTCCATTCTGCGTAATATCAAAATAACTAGTGTTTATAAGTTACTGGTAAATTCTATCTGATACCAGTGTGTGTATTAAGTATCAGTGAATTCGTGGAAATAATTTATTTAGTGAAAGCCGGTAGCAAACGGCGTAAACAAAGAAAAACAACATACAGTAAATTGAAACATAAATTGAAAACAATTCGAACAGAATAACAGCTTTCGTGAGATTTTTCCAAGAGGTTTTTACAGGAGGAAGAGGACCATAAACGAGAAGGTCGAGGTTTCGCGGACGAAATTCGAGAAGCAGAAAGGAAATAGACGAAATTAAGGAAAGAAAAAAAATAGCAAAGAATATGAAAAAAAATGGGTGAATTGCTATAAATTCAGAAAGTTGAATAGAGTTGGACTATGTTTAATGGAATACGCCGTTTACCAGCTCTGAGATTGCAGAAATGAAGTTGACCGGACCACGGCGGGCTTAAAGTACACTGTATGCAGTACATAGGTGAGGTGGGAAGAAGTGGGGGCGGAACGGAAGAAAGAAATTGAATCGTATAGGATTCGTAAGGAATCTAAACAACGGACCATATGCGAATATTATAAAACAGGTTCGTGCAAATACGGCTCAAACTGCATGTACAATCACCTCTAAAATATTTTACTGTATGATGAGGAATGGAAGATGCAGGTACGGAACATCCTCCGATGTGCAGACAGTCACTTAGAGAGAAAAAATGCCTAAATATAGAGTGCCCGTATTTTGACCTTAAGGGTACTCAAGAAGAGAACGAGAAAGAACAGATCACATCCGAAATAGAGGTAATAACATGAACAATGAAGCATATTTTTTAAAGAAAATTAGAATGATAAAAGCACAATTAGCCCTTCCAACAAGAAAAGACAGAACTTCGCAGATACATGCACCACAGCATTACATACATCACCCTTCTCTTCAACACTATCCAGCGATAATACAACAACCACAGTCGTATCAAGGGCCGCAACCCCAATACTCCGAAATGCAGCGGCCCAACCAATAATACCATACATGAACCGACATCGACCAGGAAACGACCATTACCTGGGAAAACTGAACACGAAGATTAGAAACCCTGTAATGTATTATACACAAATATACAAGGCCTCTACACTGACCATGCAGACTGCAAATTACAATACTTACAAAAATTAGTTACGGAAACCAGCATAGATATCATATGCCTAACGGAATCACACTTACATAAATGCGAAAAAGGCTGTGAAAACTGCATCGAGAATACTGAAATAGCATTGTTGGACTGCAACATATATAGAACAGATAGAGTTGCTAGACGAGCAGGAGGGTGTTGCATCTACGTGAAAAACACATACACATGCGAGGCGAAGGTAAGCAAATGAAAGAGCACAGTCAAAATTATTATTTTAAAAGTAAAAGAACTGAACCTGACCATTATGAACGTCTACAAACCACCAAACACCACAAAAAAATTAATTCTAATTCGCTACAAATGAAATAGAAAACATATTAAAATTACTTGAAACTCCAGCAACAAATATTTTAATCTGTGGGGATTTTAATTTTCCATTCATAATATGGAAGAAAAATGACAAACTTATACAGTATATGTTGAGAAGTTTCATCGTAACATTACAAAAGATGACAGGACCCAGGCAATAATGCTATTAGATGTTATAGAACATTATGCCCTTATCCAGGAAATCTGTGAAGCCACTAGAAAAGAACGTTTTGGATTTAATTTTGACAAAGAACAATGAGATAATTATAAATAAAAAGGTAACGCACACAAATTTCTCCGACCATGACCTAATCGATATGCAGTTAAAGTTAGCATCCAGAGGCCCAAAACTGCATCCCAGAGAGTCAGAAGCAATTTTTTAAGGTTTAAATATAAATTCAAAGAAAGCAGATTTGGATAGTATAAATGAAGATTTAAAGAAAGGAAATTGGGAATTGCTACTTCACAAAAATACTCCAGAAGAAATACGTATATAATAGAAACTGAAACTAAGCCTATATTACTGAAACATGTTCCAGAGAGAAAGGAAGACGTAGCAAGCTCAAGAGGAAAATCAGGGCACTATTTAGACAACGAAAACAAACGGTAAAAAATCTCCACAGATTTCTCGACCTAGAGAAAAACTATGCAAAATAGAAATGGACCTAAAACAAGCATTCATCCATAAGACAAACGAGGAGGAAAACAAGGTAGCAGGAAACATAAAATATAACCCAAATACAAAATCAACACGTTTGCGAAAAGAAAAATGCATTGTAAAGAGAGTATTGGTCCGTTGATAGATGGGGGCGGCCGAATACACAAGTGACCCAGAAAAAATGAGCGAACTGCTTAAGGAACAATTTAAATCTGTATTTAGCACCCCTAAGTCCAAGAAGAAAGAAAACCCAGATGAATTTTTCGACATTCATACAAATCAGCCAAGAACAAGTTCCGGCACAAACCTATCAATAGACTTAGAGTCTAGGAGAAGGAGAAGTAATTAAGGCTCTATCATAGATGCGACAAAATTCGGCACCAGGGGCAGACACGTGGAATGCCACGTTTCAGAAGAAATGTAAAGAGAGTATTGCCAAGCCGCTATACTTACTATGGAGGAAATCACTCGACACAGGACAAATTCCACTTCCATTAAAGAACGCGAACATTACCCCCTTATTTAAAGGTGGTAACAGAGCAATGCCCAAGAATTATCGGCCAGTATCTCTCGCCTCCCACCTTATAAAGTGCCTTAAACGTATAATTAGAGGCAAAACTACTTACTACCTACAAGAAAAGAACTTATACAATCCAAATCAACATGGCTTCACGGCTGGGAGATCATTCATATCACAGCTATTAGACCCCAGGTTAAAATATTGGAAACGTCGTGTCGAGGACAAAACATAGATGTAATACATACTGACTTTCCTAAACCCTTCGATAAGTGTGACTATGGAATTACAGCACACAAATTTAAGAATACAGGAATTACTGGAAAGCTAGGAAGAGGGATATTTAACTTTCTGACTCAAAGAACACAAAGAGTGGTAGTAAATGGAGTTAAATCGGAAGTCTCAGAAGTCATGAGCTCTGTCGCTCAAGGTACAGCATTAGCTCCATTGCTGTTCATAATAATGATTGCAGATACTGATGCAGATATTATTGACAGTATTATATCATGTTTCGAAGATGACACAAAGATATGCAAGGAAATATTGAACGAAGGTGACAGAAAAATTGCAAAACGACATTGAAACATTATTCAAATAGTCAGAAGACAACAATATGAAGTTTAACGAAAAAATTTACAACTTCTAAGATATGGTAATAACAAGGTGCTATAGAATAAAGAGTACAAAACTCCTAAAGCCAAACAGATAACACCAAAATCACAAGTCAGGGATCTTGGATCGGATGCAGAATTCAGAGAGCATTATAACATCCAAATTACAACAGCTAGAAAAATAATGGGAATCATCTGGAGGAGCTTCCACAGCAAAAAAGCAAACATCATGCTCAAATTATGGAAAAATAATGGGAATCATCTGGAGGAGCTTCCACAGCAAAAAAGCAAACATCATGCTCAAATTATGGAATAATTGAGTCTTGGTCAGTTCTTACAGTTCTTACATACAGAAAATGAGACATTGCGAGCATTGAAGCCATACAAGGGACTTTTACACCTAAGATATAGGAAACCAAACATGAAGACTGTGAGAATGTGCAGAAAGTCGGGCACTGCGTACTCTCCTTAAAGGAAGAGCATGCAGTTAGAAAGTTCAGAAGAGCAGTGTCCGTTATAATAGCGACAGTAAAGAGAGAGTGAGGCAACATTGCGGCGAAGAGAGAGGGATTGAAGACAGGCAATGAGAAGCGAGGAATTGATGAGACGAAAAGCCTTTCATCCCTTTCATTCCAAGTAGGGTTGTTTGCGTTGAGCCTCCCTACACATGAGAAGCATACGCCATACAGGGGCGGACAAGAACCCTGTACAGAAACAGCAAATGAACGCGGTGAAGAAACTGCGGAGGCGGTACAGGAAATCTAACCTCTTAGAAGCTGTTTTGGAAAGAGAGTATGTGTGATCTTTCTAGGAAAGATAACGAGAAAAGGAAACGCGAAGAATGTTAAGAGAAGATGGAGGATTGAGTTATGTGTTGCTGAAGGTAAGGGATAGTCGTGTGGAAGAGTGTGACGAGTAGACAGCTGGAGGAACTGAGTTTTTGAGTCATTGAAAGCCACAAGGTTTTCTCTGCCCCAATCAAAGATGACAGAAAGATCAGAGGTCACCATAGAGGTGTACCATAGCCTTTCCTGGTCGATTGGTGTCTACAGTCTCCTCCTCAACAGAGGACAGATTTATGTGCAAATTCCTTGATTAGCCATGCGTAGCTGGCTGCGAGGGCAGGATTAGATCGGAAAGCAATTCCTTCCTTCACTAAATCTTTCAAATGAGGGGGGGCGCTGCTTAGGGGCCGACCTGAACCGTCGTGCAAACCTTCATAATTAACATAGAGTAAGTAAATTATATATATATATATATATAATGACGAAAAAGAAACGCGATTTTCTCCCTTTCCCGAAGAGAAAGAAATCGTATCAGGTAACGTTTTAGGGCTGTTTTTGTGGGCATTCTCCCATTTCTTCCTTTTGAGATTTGATGAACAACGAAGAAGAAGAAGAAGTAAGGAAAGAAATGAAATATGAATATTATATAACATTATATAAGGATTTTAAAACATTACGTTCGAGGATGAGCGGAAGTGTCTCCAAATGAAGAGCTGAAGACAACGACCGAAAATTCCTTGATTAAAAAACAATATATGTATATGACTAACTATTTGCACGCGATGCAAAATGGTTACTCCAACTATACTAACTATTTCAATTTTTATCAGAACAACAAACCAGAGTTAGTACAACTGTCGTACAGCACTGTTGGATTAACTGTTTGGTATAATGGGCAAATATTTAGTTAATTTAGATGTGTAGGTTTTTGTCCGTGAATGTTTACATGCTGAATTTTATACAAGTTTTATAAGATCGAATCAGGAATCTTTTACGCCAGTTCCATTTTTCCTTCAGCCTTCAATCTTTTTTTTTTCTTTCCATACATGACTAGGTCACGTTTCCAAATGGTGTCATTTTGATCTTTGTCAAATCATTCAAACAACTTTCGTTTAAAAAGAGTTCAAACACTCATGGAATGCATTTCAACTGAATTACAAACGCTGCAGTTTGACGGAGGATTCGTCTAATCTTCATGCAAATTGAACATCTCAGACTTTTCATATTGTCACCTATGCAATATATATATACATATATATATATATATATATATATACATAAGCCTGTTTTACTGAGAAGGCGTGTTAAAAGCAAAGTTAAAAAAACCAAAGCGTCATTAAGAGTTAGTTCTTGCAAAATAATGCAAATAGGAACTTAAGGAGTTTTATGCTTATGTTAACAATAAAAATCCAGTTAAGGAGACCATTGGACCAATATTAGACGCCAATGGAAATTTAATAAACGATCAGAAACAATTAGCGACGGTATTAAATGACTACTTCGTTCAAGTGTTCACAACAGAAGACGTATCAAACATATTCGGGTGAATTTTTTAACTTCTGAAACTTTTAAAGGTTTGTAATTTTTTTTGTATTAACTGAAATAAAAGCATAAAATATTCATGTACCTTTTCTACACATGGATGATTAGTTTCCTATTGCAAAAACATGCTTTATGTGATATCATTTCAGCTCATTATCTCTGCACACGAACAACAAAACTTTGCTGTACTCTGAACAGAATATCCGTTGAAAGCTGAGAAATTTCTTAGCACTTTAGGCTTTCAATTCTTTCGTCGTCTGTGGCTTCTTTTTAAACACATTATCTCTTAAATAACTCCACAGATAAAAGTCACAGGGGTTTCTGAGGAGATTGTAAACACTAATCGACCAGGGAAGTATTCTGGAAGGGATGAGAGACAGAAGATAGGGAGTGCTGGAACTCCCGTTTCTCCTGTCACTGTCCTCCTTAGCTGATCTTTTTCCGTGTCTCATCTACCCTTTGAGCAGTCCAACATGCTCGCAAACACACACTTCCACTTCTCTCCCTATTCTTCATATACATGCATCTTACACACTACATAATCTTTAAAAAAAACGGCATCACCTTCAAGAGCCTCGAAGTCCCCTGGAGAGGGGACCATAAATGTCCCCACTTCTGGCTCCCCCGCTGCCAATACCGGGAACGCAGACCTGGCAGCGGGGCTGGCACTGCTACCGCCCATTCTAGATATTCTGGGCCTCTGTCTGACTCACTTTTCTTAAACTTCTACAACATTCATGGTCTTTTCTCACATTTTCCATCTGTTGACCACCTCTCCTCTAAACCTCTTTCTTTCTCACTAAAACTCAGGTGTCTGGGACGAATGATAGCAACCCCTTTTCTGTACCCCTCTCGCTTTCTCTATACTCAATTTCACTCCAAAGGTGGATGTTGCGTTTATGTACGCAATGACGTAACTTGGTCTCGTATTCCCGAACTCGAATCTTCCGAATTCTATACCTCTGACTACGGCTTACATGCCATTCTCAAACTAAATACATCTGCACTGTTTACCTTTCGCGTAATTCTACTGACTATCCAAAATTCTTTAACTACCTCACTTCCAAAATAGAATATATTCTTTCCCGCTCTCCCTTCGCTGAAATCTCCATTTTAGATTTCACTGTTCACCACCACCTTTGGCTTTCCTCCCATTTCACTAACATCCCTGGTGAACCAGCTTACAACTTTTCTATCCTGAATGACCTAAAGCAGATTGTACAGCACCCTGCTCGTATCCCCGATCGCCTTGGAGATAGGCCCAACATTCTAGGTTAATTTCTTATCCCTCATCCTTCTTACTTTATGAAACTTTTTCTCCGTTGGGCTTCTCCGACCAGAATCTTATATCTGTTTCCTGTCCTATCACGCCAATTCAGCCTTTCGATCCTCCCAATAGGAGGCGCCTTTGCCACTTTAGCGCTACTGATTGGGAGGTTCGTAGGCAGTACTTCTATGATTTCCCATGGAATGATTACTGCTTCCGTGGCCGGGGCCCTTCCGAGTGTGCTGAATGCATCACGGAGGTGATTCTCTCTGGCATGGAGGCGTACATTCCATATTCTATTCCTACTACAAATGCAAAAAAAACCTGGTTTAACTTTACTTGTTCTAATGTTGTCCGCAACAGAAGGTACAGTCCTCATCCATCTCCTGACTCTCACTCAGCTTATATTTCTGCCCGGAATCGTGCAAAATCTGTTCTTCGACTCGCCAAAAATCCCTTCATCCGACAAAAATGTGAAAACCTATCCAATTCTAATTTTTCTCGCTGTTTCTGGTATCTAGCTAAGAACCTCTTCAACAACTTTACTTCCTCTTCTTTTCCTCCTCTTTTCCATTTTGATGGCTGGCTCAGTTCCCGTCTCTTCTCCTGACAAAACTGAAATCTTCGCTCAAACTTTCGCTTACAACTCAACCATGGACGATTCCAGTGCTGTTCCTCCATTTCCTCCCTTCCTCTGACTTTATTATGTCTGAAATTAGAATCTCTTCCAAAGATATTTTTTCTGCCCTATCTGGGCTCAACTCTAGGAAAGCATACGGTCCTGATGGTGTTGTTCCTGTTGTTTTTTAGAACTGTGCTTCTGTGCTGATAACCTGCCTAGGCAAATTCTTTCGTCTTTGTCTCTCATCTGATACTTTTCCTTCCTGTTGGAAGTTCGCTTTCATTCAGCCTGTCCCAAAGAAGGGTAACCGTTCTCAACCCTCCAACTATCGTCCAATTGCTTTGATTTCTTCCCTTTCTAGTTTCCGAATCTATCCTTAATAGGAAGATTCATAAACACTTCCTTACTCACAATCTTCTTTCAGATCGTCAGTATGAGTTCCGCAAGAGACGCTCTAATGGCGAGCTTCTTGCTCCTGGTCATCCTCCTTTCGGGATTTCGGTGAAACTTCTGCTATTGCGCTAGACATATCAAAAGCTTTTGATAGAGTCTGGCACAAATCTTTAATTTCCAAACTGCCCTCCTTCGGTTTCTATCCCACTATCTGTGCCTTCATCTCTATTTCCTTTCTGGCCGACCTATAGCTGCAGTTGTAGATGGCCATTCTTCTTTTCCTAAAGCTATTAACAGTGGGGTTCCTCAGGGTTCTGTCCTGTCACCCACTTTTTCCCTTTTATTTATTAATGATCTTTTAATTCGCACGTCCTGAACTATTCACTCCTATGCCGATGATTCCACTCTTCACTTCTCCACCCGCTTCCCAAAGCGTCCCTTACAACAGTCACTTCATGATTTGCGTAGAACGGCTCTGGTACACCTGACCTCTGATCTTTTTACCATTTCTGATTGGAGCAGAGAAAACCTTGTTGCTTTCAATGCCTCAAAAACTCAGTTCCTCCATCTGTCTACTTGTCACAATCTTCCATGCGACTATCCCCTTACCTTGAACAACACACAAAGCAGTCCTTCCTCTTCTCTTAACATTCTTCGCGTTTCCTTTTCTCGTGATCTTCCCTGGAAAGATCACATATACTCTCTTTCCGAAACAGCTTCTAAGAGGTTAGGTGTTCTGTACCGCCTCTGCGGTTTCTTCACCCTCACTCAGTTGCTGGCTCTGTACAGGGGTCTTGTTCGCCTCTGTATGGAGTATGCTTCTCATGTGTGGGGTGACTCAACCCACAGCCTTTCTTGACCGAGTGGAATCAAAGGCTTTTCGTCTCATCAATTCCCTGCCTCTTACTGACTGTCTTCAATCTCTCTCTCTTCGCCGCATTGTTGCCACACTCTCTTTCCTATCGCTACTATAACGGACATTGCTCTTCTGAACTCTCTAACTGCATGCCTCCTTTAAGGAGAGCAGGCAGCACCAAACTTTCTACACTTTCTCATTCCTTTTCTGTCCAAATCTCTAACACAAGGGTTAATCGGTATTTTCAAGCTTTTATCTACCCAACCGGTCAACTCTGGAACAATCTTCCTCAATCCATTTCCCCCCCGCTCTATGACCTCCCATTTTTCAAACGCAGAGTGTCTAGGCATCTCGAAAACCCCGGACCTTGATTTTGGCTCTCTTCTTCTATGGGGGGGGGGGGTCGCTTTTCTTGGCACACGCCCTTGGCCTCTCCTTCCTGCAAAAAAAATGATCTGGTGATGTTGGTGGCCACGATATTCCTTTATCATAAACTGCAGGAAATCTGCTTGAAAGGACTTTTCCGTCGAATGTATCGTGTAAGTATCGTGAGAGGAGATCACATAGAGCATATTTTGAACTACGGGACTAATTTTTCATGTGAAGAGAAAGTACAGTAAAAAATGTATGCTTTTATTTCATTTAATAAAAAATACAAACCTTTTGAAGTATCACATGTTTAACATATTACTCGATAGCAGTATTTCAACCTAAATGAAGAACTGATCTTAACTGATATAACTTTTTATGAAGAAGAGGTTTGGCATTACATAAATAAATTAAAAATTGGCACATCACCTGATTTGTTTTAGCCTAAGCATTTGAAGGAATTGAAAAACTAATTAATAACCATTCTCGTTAAACTTTTTAAAAGAATGTTAGAGGAGGGAATTGTACTGTTGCCAACTGTTACTCCGATTTTTAAAAAGGGAGATAAAAAATCTCGCGGGTAATTACAGGCCGATTTAGAATCAATAATACGTGGTATAATAGTTGATCATATTATAATCTGATTAGAAGCAGTCAACACGGTTTCTGTAAACAACGTTCTTGTCTAACCAATTATTGGCATTCTTTCACATTATAAATATATACCAGCGGTGGATGTTGTGTATTTGAACTTTGCGAAGACGTTCGACATGGTCTCGCAAAAACGATTTCTCCGAAAAATTCAGGCGCATGGTATTGAGAGTAACATACTAAAATGGCTTGAAAACTGGTTAACAAGCAGAAAAAAGAAAGTTGTAATAAAATGAGTAGTATGGGTGCAATTGAGAAGAGGGGTGGTGGGGATGGGGGAAGGGGTAATGGTAGATGGGGAAAGGGGGAGAGAGGGGAGGAGTACGGAGGAGGAAAGGGGAGACAGAGGAACGGGGGCAGGGGAGAAGGGAATGCCAGTAGAGCAAAATTTTAATTCCTAACAAGATCTTAATCCGTTTATGGCTTTTGATTTAAAAAATAAGAAAAAGTAAATAAAAAATAAAAATCAGTGTCTATAAATGTGAGTCATATCATGAACTTTAGCGGCCACCATTTTAAAGACAAAAAATAAAAAATTTAAAGGATACAAGGTTTAGAGCCAGCTCTTGTGATACAGCAGACTGACCCATTGCTACTATGAATATAAAGTATAGTGACCACCGGTAACACTGTCTTAGGCATAACAATAATATAATAATAAGAAAAAATACATGCCATTGAATGAGACCGAGCGCTTCTAAGTACCCGTTATCACTGGACGCGACTGCGTTCACAAGCCAGTCTGGTTGGCCATTTCCAGCCAGGTCACACACACACACGCACACACACACACACACACACACACACACACACACACAGAAGCGGTGTTTAAGAAAATAAATAAATCTTCCCTTCGTCTGAAAGGTGTTTATGCAGCAAGTTTCATATTGATGCATTAATACTTCGAGATGTGCTATTACGAGAGTAGAGAAAACCTCCTCCTGGTGAGGAATATCAGTGGGAGGTCCCTGCAACTATACCCGTTTACTTGTCACTGATGAAGGATTAAAGTGTTTCGTGGGTGATCACCCGTTGTTGCTACGGCTAATTCAACAGTCTCCCACCTAGGTGTTTTTGAGGTAAGTGATAAAAAATATGAGTTGCTCAAGGGTTGATCATGCTATGTGGGGCATAGTCAACCAGAGACGTCTCTCTAGAGTAGGGGGAGAAATAAATTTAGGAGGAAATGTTTCAACAAATTCCCCCACGGTTACGTTATAATACTATTTTCTTAAATTTATTATATGTGAGGACAGTCTTAAACCCTGAGTGTACTCAGAACTTTGTCCGGTCTATTTTTAAACATGTTTACACTTTGGTTTGAAACAACCTCCGAGGGAGGTTAGTTCCAGATAGTAACTATTTTATAGAATAAATTACCACAAATGGAGGTACTAAATGGTTTACGTTCCAATTTCAAAACATTATTTCTTGTCGGATTGTATTAAATGAGGATAATTTCCTGTAGTCTACCCTGTTTATTCCATTGAACATCTTGAAAACTTGAATAAGCTGACCGCGGAACCTCCTGGTCTCTAAGGTAAACAGATTTAATCGTTCTAATCTTCGGTAATAGTTTTGCAGTCTCACTGAAGGGATCAATTTTGTGGCCCTTGCTTGTACCCTTTCTAACCTTTCTATATCCTTCCGAAGGGAAGGAGACGAAAGCTACACAGAATACTCGGGTTGAGGTCTAACTAGTGAATTATAAAGAGGCATTACAATCTCCTGGTTTCTAAATTGGAACTGTCTTTTAATATAACCTAGTATTTTTAAGGCCCTCTTTTCGACTTCTGCACAGTGATTTGACGGTTTGAGATCATTACTAACATAAACTCCTAAGTCTTTCTCTAGATCAGTCTCAATCAAGTTCTTCCCCAACAGAGAGTAATTGGTCTTCGAATTCTTATAACTTATGTCCATTAGTTTACATTTGTCCAAGTTGAATGGCATCTGCCAAATAGCAGATCATTCGCCCCACCTATCAAGATAAGTCACTTAAACAGAGACAACAACCAGAAACACGCAGACAGACAAACAGCCAGACACAAGAAAACCTACAGATTCGACACGACCATTACACTCTTCAATACAAACCAGACCACCAAGATCATCAAAAACATTAAGAATTCGAAGGCTACTGGACCAAACAACATATCTAACCTACACCTTAAACATTTGGGCCCACAGGGAATACTAGCTCTCACAAATATCAGCACATATTCATACCAACACTGTATTATTCCTGACATATGGAAACAAAGTAAAATTATTACACTACTCAAACCAAACAAAAATCCAACAGAACAATCTTCCTATAGACCCATTACTTTACTATGCACACCTTCCAAAGTAACAGAAAGACTAATCTTACAAATCACCAACCTACACATACCACTATCGCCTACTCAACATGGATTCAGACCTCACCACTCAACCACGACATTACTCACTAACCTCACGCAGAACATCATGTATGGCATCAACTCCAGACGACCAGCTCAACGTACACTATTAGCAACAGTAGACATTAGTAAAGCATTTGATGCTATCCCACGCTTCCCTCTCATAAACAAAATACTCAACACAAACATGCACAATAACAAAGATGGCTGAGCAACTATCTTTCAGGAAGATACTCACATGTCACATTTAATGGCAAGTAATCCAAAAACAAACTTTTTCCGAACGGGATCCCTCAAGGCTCTGTTCTCTCACCAACACTCTTACATGCATGACATTCCAACACCCATAGATAACAAGCTTACCTTATCATCATATGCAGATGACATCACTCTAACATCCACCCACAACAACATCGACACTGCTACAAATAACCTACAAACATACATAAACAGTATACAAGACTGGCTCACACACAATAGACTCAAAGTAGCGCCCACAAAATCAACCATCACCTTGCTTACAAGCAATACAAAAGAACACCAGATAACTCCACAGCTTACACTAAACAACACTAACATTCCACACACTCACGGACCAAAATACTTGGGGTCACATACAACACATCATTATCTTTTGCAAACCACATTCAGGACATTAAAAACAAATGTACGTCAAGACTTAACACGCTTAGGGTACTAACAGGCACAAACTTTAGACACCAGCAAGAAACAACAACACTCATATACAAACAATATATTCGCTCAGTTATGGACTATGCTAGCCCATGCTGGGCACCCATTATCTCAAACACACACATAAACACCTTACAGACAATACAAAACAACGCACTTCGTATCATTACAGGATGCACTCAAACAACACCCACCAATAGAACACCTGCACACAGAAACAAAAATACTGAAAGTTAGGGAACATTTAAACATGAGGGGAACACAATTCATGGCAGCAGCGACAACTAACCCACAACCCTTGCCACTACATGTACTAAAAAGTCAATGATTTTCATGAATAATCGCCGACTTAGTGTTCGATTTATAACTGAGAATGCCGGCATTTCATTGGCAGCACATATTCAATATTAACAGACAAATTAAAGCTTAACAAAGTGTCTGCAAGATGGGTGCCACGAATGTTGACTGACAACCATAAGAGATCTCGAGTTCAAATTTCAAAACAATGTTTGGACCTTTTTTAGCAAGATCCAGAAAAATTTGTATCTAGGTTTTGCTATGGATGAAACATGGATCATCATTTAGATCCAGAGCCAAAACAACAAAGCATATCCTGGAAACACTCTTCACCAACTCCCAAGAAGTTTCGGTAAATTTTTATAAGTGTACATTACAGGCTTTGTAAATCAGAACTATGTTTTTCTGATGGTTTTTGATGCGGTTTGAAGGAAGGTTAATTTCATTCAAACAACATCAAAAACAATTGGAAAAACATAGTTTTAATATATAACCTAACATAACCTAACCTAACCTAACATAAAATGCCAAAATTCCTCTAAAGCCTGTAATGTACTCCTGTAAAAAAAATACCGAAGTTTCGTGTTGTGGCATCAGCTGGCAAAGTCATGGCCTCTGTTTTCTGGGATGCAAAGGGAGTTGTGCTCATTGACTACCATGATAAAGGAGCCATCATTGCAGGTGATTATTATGCACGGCTAATAGAAAAAACTGTGCGAAGCCATCAAGCAAAAGCTACGAGGTAAACTCAGTCGAAGCGTCCTGTTTCACCAGGACAATGCTCCTGTTCACAAGTGTGCATTTGCGATGGCTGCCATCAGAGAAATGGGCTTCGAATTGCTTGATCACCCTCCATATTCGCCAGACCTAGCTCCCAGTGATTTCTCTTGTTTTCTAAATTAAAAGAACACCTCCGTGGACAGAGATTTTTGGACGTATATGAAGTCTTGTCAGCTGTAAATGCCTGGTTAGAGGGCCAAAATGAAGACTTCTTTTTAACGGTATCTAGAAGCTGGAAAAACGCTGGATCAGGTGTATATCCCTAAAAGGAGACAAAGTTGAAAAATAATAATAAAAACTATCACCTTTAATCGTCTTTCACTGTCAGGCCGAGAACTTTTTGATCACCCCTCGTATATACTTCATGATACTGTATGAGGGTTTTAACGACGGTTCAGGATCGACCTGTGGTCGGCCCCTCTGCAGCATCCCGCCTCATTTGCGAGATTTGGTGAAGGAGGGAATTGCTTTCCGATCTCCTCCTGCCCTCGTAGCCAGCCACGCATGGCTGGTCAGGGACTTTGCACAGGAACCTGTCCAGCTGGTTCTTGAAATTATTCAGGTTGGTGTGCTGGTGGTTCCTTACTTCTTTTGGCAGGACATTAAAAAGCTTTGGGCTTCGTATTCTGAGGGTATTTTCCACCCTCGTTTTCATGGTTCGCCTGTCCCACCGCAACTGGGACAGTACAAAATCTGCCTCTTCTCTCATTCCAGTTTGTTTCTATTTCGTTTCTAAGGTTATGGACAAAACTCTCGAGTATATTCCATATGTATATTATTGTGTACCGCTCGCGTCTTCTTTCCAAGGAGTAGAGTTTCAGGGATTGTAATCGAGAACAACCGTCTTCACTTTTCGTTTCTTCTATCCTAGATGTAAAAGTCTTTTGTGTGGTGGCTTCAACGTTCGCAATGTCTCGTTTTCTGTATGGGCTTGTGAGTACTGAGCAATAATCAATTTTTGGTAGGACAAGACTCAATCTTCCCTTTTCTCTTAATATTCTTGGTGTTTCCTTTTCCCGTGATCTTTTTTGGGAAGATCACATCCAAAACATCTTCTAAGAGGTTAGATGGATTTTACCGGTTCCACAGTTTCTTCACCCCCCATTCAGTTGCTGTCTCTGTACAGGGATCTTTTCCGCCCCTGTGTAGAATACGCTTCTCATGTGTACCTTGTGTAGTAGAGTGGCTCAACTCACAACTCTCTTTGATCGGATGGAATGAAAAGCTTTTCGTCTCATCAATTCCCCGCCTCTGACTGACTGTCTTCAATCCATCTCTCTTCGCCGCAATGTTGCTTCACTCTCTCTCTCTCTCTTTACTATCGCTATTATAACGGACACTGCTCTTCTGAACTCTCTAACTGCATGCCTTCTCCTTTAACCCTTAATAGGGAAATCATGAGTCAGAAATGAATTGCGTGTTGGGTCAGTAGGACCCGTGAATTCCTATCCAGGGTTGAGGAGATGGCGCAGTACCCGACTTTTGGCACATTCTCATTCCTCTTCTGTCCAACTCTCTATTATATTTATATAATAATTGTATTACTTCAATCGGTTAACTGTGGAACAACCTTTCTCATTCTATAATTCTCACTGTCTATGACCTCCATTCTTTCAAACGCAGAGTGTCCAGGGATCTAAAAAACTTTGGACCTTCATTTTGACTCTTCTTCCTTCTTCCTCGCTCTCTCCACGCTCCCCCAAACCCAACTATGGATCAGAACTCGATTTGTGAAAGATATGTCTAATCTATTTTTAAACATGTTAATCGTCGTACTACCTACGACCTGCAGCGAAAAAACTATTCCAAAAATTAACGATATTAAAAGAAAAGAAGTTTTGCACTATCGCGCTATTAAAACTTCTACCATTAAATTTAAATCCATTATCCCTGGTTACGCTCTCATTATCTAATTTATAAAGGTGCCCCAAATTTACATTATAAACCTATTTAATATCTTAAAAACTTCAATAAGTTTAGCCTCTTTGCCTTTTCTTTTCTAGTTAATACAACTCAAACTCTGTTTATCTTTGTTTGTAGCGTTTATTCAGAAAGTTAGGTATAAGCTTGGTCGCTCTTCTCTAAATTCTTTCATGTGTTTCTATATTTTTCCTCATACTGTACGACGTACTCCAAATGTGGTCGAACTAAGGATTTAGATAATAGTAATATGATGTCTTTAGATTTGTACTCGAAATTGTGGGATATAAAACCCAACGTTTCGACGCATTACTTTGAAAACTTTGTCATTCTTTCTCCTCCGTTGCTGAAGTAAGGTCTTTATTTATTTATCATAACTACAATAACTGAACTCGCTATTCGAAGAGCCGATGTGCATTACTTTGCATTTGTCGACATTGATCCATCAACTCCTTCATTTAGATCATTTTGCAACACCCCTCTATCGAGTCCACTATACGAGTTTTGTATTTCGTATAGTCCGCAAATTTTGAAATTTTACTAATCAAGTTAATATCAAGTTCATTTACGTCAACAATGAACAAGAACGGCAGCAACACGGACCCCTGAGTGACTTCGCAAGTTACCGTTGCTCATTCCGACGCAGCCCCCGCTCTCTCTCTCTCTCTCTCTCTCTCTCTCTCTCTCTCTCTCTCTCTCTCTCTCTCTCTCTCTCTCTCTCTCTCTCTCTCTCTCTCTCTCTCTCTCTCTCTCTCTCTCTCTCTCTCTCTCTCTCTCTCTCTCTCTCTCTCTCTCTCTCTCGCGAGATTAATGACTAAAGTTAGAGGGCTAGGAATTGTCGGGCTTGTTGCAACTGGACTGAAGATTGGTTAAGAGATAGAAAGCAGGAAGTGGTAATAAATAGAGTGGCTTCGGAGTGGCACTCGTCACCACTGGGGTTCCACAGGGTTCCGTTCTGGGTCCCTTACTTTATATCATTTATATTAAAGATACAGACGTTGGGTTCCTAAGTACAATTTCTAAATTTGCAGACGATACCAAGTGAGGAATTAGTGTAAGTAATGAGGAGGGCGTAAGAACGTTTCAAAATGATCTTGATAGGTTGTTGTTGTTGTTTTTTAGCCGATCAGCCCACCCTGATCGAGCAAGCCGGCACGCAGGTAACCCATCGCCCTCTCCGGAATGGACCAGAGGTTCAGCGCTCTAGAGATGTGTTGTGTTCGTTGTTGTGCTAGAGCGGTACAGTCTGTCATAATGTGTTCAATTGTTTGTGGTGTGTCCTGGAACAGGTGGCAGGTGTCGTCTGTGGAGTTGTCTAGTCTGTGTTTATATGTCTGTAAGTTGGGGTGATGTCCACATCGGAATCGTGCTAAGTTAACTCGATCCGATCTGCTCAGGCTGATCTCTGACCTGTTAATGGGTGGCGGCTTCGCACCTAGGACCGCATTCGGACCGAGTCGTGTCAGTGCTTTGTGGGTTAGGTGTGTGTGTATGTTTCCTGTACTGTGTGATGTCTGTGGGGTGTGGTATGGAATGGAGTATTTGGTTATAATGTCTCTCTGGTGTTACCTTAATGGTGCGGTGTCGGTGCATGATAGACATTTTCTTCAGAAGTTGATGTTGATGGCCGTCCAGACCGTTCATCATCTTTGATCGACGTGTTGCCCCGTTGAATTCCGCACACCACTTTTAACAGTAGAATAAGATGGGTCAGAGTGTCCTAATGTATGTTACATATCTTCAAAAACGTTTTGGGGAGTCATATTCTCCATAGAGAGATATTTAATGACGGCGCGTATTTCAAATTTGTCCATTTTCATAAAGTTTACCACATTGCTTCACATTACAACCTGTAAAACAAAAAATATTTTGATTAGCGTTTTTATATTTTATACACATATTTAATAATAGTTGTACTAGATATGGTGTAAATTTGATCTCAAAATACCCATTATATCTAGGGCAGGCCGAGAACTTTTTGATCACCCCTCGTGTGTGTGTGTGTGTGTGTGTGTGTGTGTGTGTATAAATGAGGCAACCACCCGGGAATCGAACCCGGGATCTTCGATTGTAGTGGTTATCATGTCTGACCGGCAATCGGAAGATCCCGGGTTCGATTCCCGGGTGGTTACCTTATTTTTTTCATTTGTTCGTTCTCCCTCCTCATCTTGCGCGGAATGTTCTTCTATACAAGCATCGTTCTTTACGATATATATATATATACAGTATATATATATGCTTGTTTTCATTATCTAAAGTTGTATAAATGGATTACCATTTTTGCAGTCGTGGAATAATGATACTTTCGATAATTAAATTCTTTTTGATCTTCGAAGATTTCAGTAAAACAAAAATCTTTTATTCAATCTTAAACTTTTAAACTCTTCCTTTATCTTTAGCGATCGACAAAACTTGTTAGCATCCATAAACTGCAGTAAACTCTTATCCTTTTCGGAGCCGAAGTGCTAAAAGGGTAAAAAATGTTAATGAATCTTAAACGAAAGTCTTTCAATCTCTTTGAGGAGTTTGTGTCATTTAGTGAAGCAAAAGGGACAACAAGGGCTGAATGGATCCTCTTTTCTCTTTTGTTCATTAACGGACGACTAAAAATCTAAGAGCAAAACCTGTTCGTGTAAGGGCTTCCCGAAGATCCTCCTTCCCCCCATCCCACCCACACCCCCAAATACATGGTACGGGAAGTGACCCTCGCTTGACGTATCGTTTTAGGGCACGTAAAGCTTCAAACGGGTTGGTTGGTAGAATTGCGATCGTAACTGTCCGATAACGCTTCAGGTCCTAAATCCTTCTCAATCGCGATCAGAGGCAAAAAAGAACGAAAAATCACCCTTTTGCCAAAGTTACTACTTCGCCGTCGTATACAGTTCATGATACGTTTAGTCTTTTTAAATATAAGAAGCGTGACTTTATCCTTCATGTTGAGTAGAGCAGTTTTCGGATGTTGTGACATATTTGACTAATTCCGTCATGTCTCATTTGCTAGCAAATGAAACTTTGTAAGATGAGAATGTTGTGACATATTTGACTAATTCCGTCATGTCTCATTTGCTAGCAAATGAAACTTTGTAAGATGAGAATGTTGTGACATATTTGACTAATTCCGTCATGTCTCATTTGCTAGCAAATGAAACTTTGTAAGATGAGAATGTTGTGACATATTTGACTAATTCCGTCATGTCTCATTTGCTAGCAAATGAAACTTTGTAAGATGAGAATGTTGTGACATATTTGACTAATTCCGTCATGTCTCATTTGCTAGCAAATGAAACTTTGTAAGATGAGAATGTTGTGACATATTTGACTAATTCCGTCATGTCTCATTTGCTAGCAAATGAAACTTTGTAAGATGAGAATTCGTCAGGAAACAAACACTCGCTTTTAACCTCAAATTGCACCGAAATTTCACAAACAAAAGCACGTTTTGACCACGTTTTGATTCGTTCTGAATTCACATTTAAATCCTCTATAAAGTGCGTGCCTTGGCACTGTACCAATACTAAAAGGAATGACTCACTTAATTGCCTTTGCGGTACGCCTTTCTCCACTGAATTGATCAACCTACAACAATCTGTGGAACGAAAAATGAGAATGAGCGTCGTCGGTCCCATTTCCCAATTCTTTCCTTCCGGTCTCCCTTTTTATGTTCCGCGTCAACAAACCATCAACATGATTAAAAAAGTCCTTACGTGCGTCGCAGACTTTATATCCCGGACTGACTACAAAAACCTTTCTTTATTACTCAATAGTTAAAACTTTGAAGAGGATTAAATAATCCGTATAAAAACCGGAAAAAAAAAAAAAAAAAAAAAATCCAGGTTGATCGAGTAAAAAAAAAAAAAAATAAAATGCAAAATATATAGCGAAGGAAACCATTTTGAACCCCCCCAAAAAATAAAATCTAAAATGAAAAGACGGCCATTGAGTCATTCCGGCCGATTTTATCATAAAATTTATTTCCTATTAAATCGATAAGAACATTTTTTTTTTTTTTTTTTTTTTTTTTTTTTTTTTCCGTTATTCAATAAATTTTATTCCATTTAGTTTCTTTTTCATGCTTAATATGATTCGGGTTCGCCGAGCAGATTGCTTCCCCATTTATCTTCAGTGGAAATACCCCATTTCCGAAATCAAAATTATATATAAAACGCATTACAAATTTATACTTCATTTCCTCTACAAACTTCAGACACACACACACACACACATATATATATATATATATATATATATATATGATGAATAAAACCACGAAGGGTTCCCTCAGTGTTCCTGAGGATGTCATTAGACGAAAGCGCTTGAGCACCACTTTGTGTTTCTTTTCCCTTCGTGGTTTTATTCATCATAAATATTTTTCACGTGTTACTTTCGTGAAATAATTTTCATATATATATATATATATATATATATATATATATAGGGTGGGGCACGGGAACCAAGTGTTTTTGGAATAATCAGGAAAATGATATTTATTTTTGTAAAGAAAATATATTGGTAGAACAACATTCGTAAGAACATAGCATTTCATGTCATAATAATCATGTACCGAAAATTATATCTGGCATATAATGTCCTTGGCCGTCGACGCATTGTTGAAGGCGTTTACGAAAATTGGCCTCCACTCTTCCCAGCAGGTCTCTGTTCATTTGGATGATTTGTTGACGGATCGCTTCCTTCAATGCATCTAATGTACGGGGCTTGTCCTCGTAGACACGTGACTTGAGGTACCCCATAGAAGAAGTCACATGTGGACAAGTCAGGGGACCGAGGGGGCCATGCAATGTCACCAAATCTCGAAATGAGATGGTTGGGAAACAGGGGGCGAAGAACAGCCATTGACGCTCTGGCGGTGTGTGGCGTGGCCCCATCTTGCTGAAACCACAAATGTCGACGAGCAATACGCCTTCTTCGTAACTCAGGGATGAAAAAGGTGTTCACCATCTCAATGTAACGCCCAGATGTTATGGTAACGGTAACCCCATTTTGTTCGAAGAAATAGGGACCGATGACGCCAAACTTTCCCACCGCGCACCAAACTGTAACCTTAGGGCTATGCAGCGGTTTTTCATGGAGTTGTCGCGGATTTTCAGCAGCCCAATACCGACAGTTTTGATTGTTGACGGCCCCATTAAGGTGGAAATGGGCTTCATCACTCATTACCACCATCATGTTTTCATTCTGCTCATAAAGTGCAAGCATTTCCTGTGCAAAATTCAGTCGTTGGGGGCAATCGTTTACATTCAATTCCTGCACCATCGCTAACTTGTATGGGTGAAAATGTAATTCTTCATGCAAAATCCGTCTAACAGTACGATTGCTGATTCCGAGTGCAGCTGAATGTCTCCGAGCAGAGCGGCCTGGGCTTTGCAACATCGCTTGTCTGACCCTTTCAACGTTCTCTGGAGTACGCACAGTGCGTTGCGGCCCCTTCGGTTTTGTTTTCATTATTGAGCCTCCTGTTCGAAGATTGTTAACCCAACGTAAGATTGTGTCACGAGCGGGAACAGAGTCATTTCGATGAATGTTGAATCTGCGGCGAAACGCACGCTGAACTGCTGTCACTGACTCGCCACTCCTAACAAAATGATCATACGCGAACATGCGGTGTTCTAACGTCCACTGCTCCATGATGGCACCTGAAAGATAAAGGTGAGTGTTAGTTAAAGTTAAATGCTATGAACCCAGGAATGGAATGCTACCTACCGCACGCCCCTCCCATTCCTAATGGCCGATTACTAGCTATTCAAAAACACTTGATTCCCGTGCCCCACCCTGTATATATATATTATATAATATATATATATATATATATATATATATATATATATATATATATACATATGCTGCAAACCCACAAGGAAAAAGAAAAACGACTCCAAGGCCTTTCGTGTATTCAAAGCTACACCTCGTCACGAGGTGTAGCTTTGAATACACGAAAGGCCTTGGAATCGTTTTTTTTTTCCTTGTGGGTTTGCAGCATTCATTCATTTCACGTGTTTTATTGTGAAATTCATCCCATATATATATATATATATATATATATATATATATATATATATAATATATATATAGAGTCGCAGGATTTTGAATTACCTGAGTGCAAAGCAAAGTGACGATGAAACGATATTCATCATTCAAAGATGATTGAAGAATTTCAGTATGATTTCGGTTTCATGATATTCCTTCAGCAATGGTTGTTTTTCCCATGTTTTCAAATGCCAATTTCATGCAGTTTCATCCATTTGTATAAAACAGTACAAATGCATTCCTTATCTTTTAAGTAAATCTTTGAATGTAAAAAACAAGGTTTTAATTTCCTTAAAATCAAAAGTTACTTTTGTCTCTTTCAATGGTTTTGTTCTGAAGGAAATTGAAAAAGGATTGCTGTGATTTTACCTAATAGAAGTAGGTAAAAATATATATATTTAGGGTGTGTCAAAAAAACGAAAGTTTTTGATCATCTTCGCGCAATCGCCATTTTTATCCATTTGATGAGAAAACTTCCTGGTGAAAATTTCAGGTCGATCGAAGACTGTTTAGGGGTCGCGCATGGCACTTGAAGTTTTTCATGGAGCGGCTCCCTTATACGAGAGCCCCTTTCCGTAAATCCAAGCTCAAGAGTCTCCGTGTCTATGTTATGATTGATTTGGTGTTTTTTCATGTTCTTGAATGCTTCCAGACCTTGCTGATGCAAAATGGTCTCACCCGTTTCATCTCTTTCCTCCGTAGTTATTTGTAAATGGCTACAACTCGATATTCCTCAGCCATCTGGCTGGTGGGTAAGCCGATGCCCGAGTTCTCGGGAGCGAAGTTACCCAGTCGTGGTGAAGTGTTGCGAGTCCTCTTTCACCATCACGGACATGAAGCCTCTTTGAAGCACTCTGTGAAGTTAACTGCGCAGCAGGTGGCAGAAGTCTGGGACAAAGCTAAGATCCCAATAATTGACTTCTCCCATCCTTTAGCGAAAGTCACGAAGCTCCATGCAGAGCACGTGAGCTTGAAGAAGAGTTCGTCAAGAACTTCTGAAAAGGCAGTCGAAGATAGGGAGGACTTCCAGAAGAGTTTGAAGGAACTCATCGACGTCACCCACTGCGACGCACTCAATCTCATGAAGATTAAAGAGGATAAGGATTTCCTTATCGCTCAGCGTCGGACTAGGCGACCAGAAACCATGGTCGGAGTCGATAATTCCTGGGAGAAGGAGACAGCAAAGAAGGAGCAGAGACCTCAGCACGAACGACGGCAGAAACGATCTCTGGAAGACCAAGCTGCTCAGAGTGCCACGGTGGAACTTGAGTCGTCTTCTTCCACTTCCGTGTCGGACAGTGGAGATTCGCCAATGCCCTCGCCTACCCGAGGACGAGGACCTTGCTGCCCTCCAAAGCGGCCCCGAGGTTTTCCCGTCATCAGCGGTCACGTGGCTTCAGCTCTCGACCGGACCCAACTCAGCGATCGGAAAGCAGCTCATGTCCTGGTCCCCTTTGCATCCTATCTTGGTCACGATGTGAAACAGCTGGCCATCAGCCCAAGCACCATCCGAAGGAAACGCATTAATCATCGCATAGCTTTGGCCGTAGAACTGAGGCTTAGCTTTCCTCCACTGTTCACCTCACTCTCCACTGGGACGGAAAGCTGCTGTCCGACTTATCTGGTCGGGAAAGAATCGACCGCTTGCCCATCCTGGTCTCATCCTGGTGCCCATCCTTGCGAACGGGATCTCCTCTACCTGGCCTGTCGTCACCACGTTTTCGAGATTTTGTTCGAGGCCGTGCTCTCTGCTTTGGTCATGGAACGTCGAAGAGTCCGGACATTTCCCTCTTCCTAAACTTCAGGGAGTTCTGGCCGAAGGTTCAACAACAGGAGTTCCAAACTGCACTCGACGATGAGACCATGGCATCGACGGTTGAGCCATGGCGAGAAGACATCCTCAAGTTCGCCCAAAAACAACTCCGCATCCAGCAACCCCGAGGCGACTATAAAGAACTGCTGGAGTTGGCAGTGATCTTCCTGGGAGATGTGCTTTATGGTCGTTCCTCTGTCACTTTCATGTCTCCAGGCGCATTCCATCGGGCCAGATGGATGGCGAAGGCAATTTATGCCTTGAAGATATGAATCTTCAGGTACCAGATCACTCAGACCATGAACCAGCGACCATCCACCTCCTGAGGACCGAACAAGACGGAGATCTTCTGGATCAACCTCGGCCACTTCTGAATGTTCGTCGTCCAGTTCTACATTCGAGCGTGGTTCACGGCCACGAGACTATCTGTTGCCTCTCGTATGGACCTCATCCCCTTCAAGACACTTTCACAACACGAGAATCCGGTCATAAGAGACGCAGCCATGAAGTCCTTCGGCCGACACCTCTGGTACCTGACTGAAGCCACGGTTGGCCTGGCCCTCTTCGACGAGGAGATCTCCATGAATGACAAGAGGAAAATGGTTACCAATATGAGTGGGGTTCAGGGTTCAGATGAACCCTCACCTCGCACCCTCCTCAATCCTGTAGAGGCAGCTGGAAAAGACCTTCCTGCTTTTTTCACAACTACGACCAAGAAGATCTTTGATAACCTGGAAATCGACCCCGGATTCCTGACGATTGACCCAGCGCACTGGCCGGAGTTGGACATCTGCAAAGCTAGAAAGGCGGGTGCGGAGAGCCTTGTGGTCACTAACGATACGGCTGAGCGAGGCGTCACCCTCATCCAGGAATTCACCGCCTCGGGAAGAACGAAGAAAGAGGACCAGATACAGTGCATGTTTCAGGTCGTTGAGGATTACCGCCAGCTTTATCCGAAAACAGCAAACAAGAGAGACCTCTTGGTGTGAACAACTGTTACGAACTTATGATGAGTAACTTGTTCAATGAGAATATGATCGTCTTAAAGCTGTATTTCAGTTTTTCTCAATTGTGGCTGTCCAAATATATGTTCAGACTTGTTTTTCCAGCTATGGAAAGATTCAGCTATGTGAAGATTCAGATTCATTGCGCGACCCCTAAACATGATTCGAATCGAATGAAACTTTACCAGTAGTGTTTTTCCATTAGGTGGGTGTGATTGGCAGGTTGCGCAAAAGAATTCATCGAAGTTGAATTTTTACCCTATAGACAGTGACGCACCCTATCAGTATATAATTATATATATATATATATATATATATATATATATATATGATGCAAGCCCACAAGGAAAAATAAAAATTATTTCAAGGCATTTGTGTTTATCCAGAAGTACACCTCCTCAGGGAATGAAGGGAGAAGGCGAGATGATAAAAATATATACATATGTACAGTTCTCCGCATATGTAATGTTCCTCGCCTCACAGGCGACTCCGTACATGTGGCAACGCCGCAGTGATAGTCAAGGTACCCCAACTGGGGTAAGGTGGGGTGGAGGGGGGACAACCGAGTCCAACAACATATAGCATTGACACACAGGTAATTATAATGTAATATCTGTGTTCATAAAGATAAACAATTAATATGATCGTGAACAGCGTTGAACTCCATGTTTACTAGTCTTATACAGTAATATGAACAGCTACAACAATACAACTTTTACTATGCTAGTGAATTTGAGCCAAAAATAGACATTACACAACCAACCTCCACACTCCCTCATTCACCTTCCCCACCCACCAGTCTCGTTTATATTAAATCATTATGTAACAATAGATATAGACAGAGCCGGATTTATGCACAGGCGCATGAGGCGCTAGCGGGGTCCTCGATCAAAAGGGGGCCCATGGGCAGAATTTATCGTTAGATTCTTAACCTGGAAAAAACATAAAAGAATCCATTCTTAAAACGTCAAACTTGGTAGTACTGGCAACTTGGCAAGTGGACAACTGAATTATACATTGTGTTTTGTTTTGCGCATGCGCGAAATATGGCGCCGTATCAGCGTTAAGAAAAGGATACAGAAACATCAAAAGTGCTTTAATTAACCTATCTCTGTGTGGACATGAATAGCTTGTCTGTCGTTTAGAGGCCAGAAATTTATCAAAAACATTTGATAAATATGAGACAGCTTTATTAATCGTAATCTGGGGCAGAATTTTACAAAGATTTAATTCAACTAGTAAATCGTTGCAGGATCCAGCGATAAATACACTAAAAGCTGTTAATCTCTTAAAATCACTGACAGAATTTATTGTAGAAATCAGAAACAACTAAACTTCTAACTAATGAAACACACTCATAGATGAGCAATGTCGAAATCAGAAATCAGAAACAACTAAACTTCTAAATATGGCGCCGTATCAGCGTTAAGGAAAGGATACAGAAACATCAAAAGTGCTTTAATTAACCTATCTCTGTGTGGACATGAATAGCTTGTCTGTCATTTAGAGGCCAGAAATTTATCAAAAACATTTGATAAATATGAGACAGCTTTATTAATCGTAATCTGGGCAGAATTTACAAAGATTTAATTCAACTAGTAAATCGTTGCAGGATCCAGCGATAAATACACTAAAAGCTGTTAATCTCTTAAAATCACTGACAGAATTTATTAGAAATCAGAAACAACTAAACTTCTAACTAATGAAACGCACTCATAGATGAGCAATGTCGAAATCAGAAATCAGAAACAACTAAACTTCTAAATATGGCGCCGTATCAGCGTTAAGGAAAGGATACAGAAACATCAAAAGTGCTTTAATTAACCTATCTCTGTGTGGACATGAATAGCTTGTCTGTCGTTTAGAGACCAGAAATTTATCAAAAAATTTGATAAATATGAGACAGCTTTATTAATCGTAATCTGGGGCAGAATTTTACAAAGATTAATTCAACTAGTAAATCGTTGCAGGATCCAGCGATAAATACACTAAAAGCTGTTAATCTCTTAAAATCACTGACAGAATTTATTGTAGAAATCAGAAACAACTAAACTTCTAACTAATGAAACGCACTCATAGATGAGCAATGTCGAAATCAGAAATCAGAAACAACTAAACTTCTAAATATGGCGCCGTATCAGCGTTAAGGAAAGGATACAGAAACATCAAAGTGCTTAATTAACCTATCTCTGTGTGGACATGAATAGCTTGTCTGTCGTTTAGAGACCAGAAATTTATCAAAAAAATTTGATAAATATGAGACAGCTTTATTGACCGTAATCTGGAGTAGAATTTTACAAAGATTTAATTCAACTAGTAAATCGTTGCAGGATCCAGCGATAAATACGCTAAAAGCTGTTAATCTCTTAAAATCACTGACAGAATTTATTGTAGAAATCAGAAACAACTTTAACGGTATCGAAGAGGAAGCTAAACTTCTAACTAGTGAAACGCACTCACAGATGAGCAATGTCGAATTAAAAAACGAAACATTATGCCTGACGAAATACGCGAAAATGATGTCATTTTGTATGGCAGGGATTTATTTGTAGTTAATACATTTAACGTAATTTGCGATACGCTTAATGCGGAGATAAACCGACTAACAGTAGTGTACAACGACATATTACATATGTTTAACGAGTTTTTAAAAACAATATGAGTTCAAATGTAGTAAACATATGTATTGATAAACTTTCGGATGTTTACAAAGAGGACATTGATGTTCATCAATTTAAAGACGTAGTACTGCACTTTCTAAAATATATTAAAAGAAGAAAAAGCGATAAATCCAGTTGATATGTATATTATTATTCTTGATGGCCTAAAATCGACGTTTCCAAATGTAGAAACCATTCTTAACATTTTTTTAACAATACCTGTAACAAACGCGAGTGGTGAACGGTGCTCTTCAGTTCTAAAAAGAATTAAGTATTACTTAAGAAATAGTTTATTGCAAACAAAAATGTCGAATTTATCCCTCTTATTTATTGAATCAGATATAACAAAATCCATAAATTATGATGATGTTATTGATTCTTTCGCGAAATTAAAAACAAGAAAAAAAACACTTGTGGAGAAGAATGTTCCGCACAAGATGAGGAGGGAGAACGAACAAATGAAAAATGAGGTAACCACCCGGGAATCGAACCCGGGATCTTCCGATTGCCGATCAGATATGTTATCCACTACACCATGGGCCTCGATTAATCAGAAGTCGAAATTCTCCTACATACGAGCAGAAACCAATGCCCTGAGGGGGCATCTTCGCATGCCGTACAACAGAACAAAGAGAGTAACTGTGCAGATACTCAGTGAGAACCTTTAAACGAAGGGATAGGAATATAATAATTCCTCTACTGAAAACAATGATCATACCCAAATTGGAATACTGCTCGATCCTAATATGCCCACATAAAAAAAGAAGACATTAGACAACTAGAAGGGATTCAGAGAAGCTTCACAGCCAAGATCAATGGGTGCAAAGAACTAAATTACTGGGAAAGGTTACGCGAATTAAACCTATATTCACTGGAAAGGAGGGGAGAGAGATACCCATTATTTACACTTGAAAATAATGGAGAAACTAGTCCAATCTTACTCTGAACCTTGTAACTCCCCAAACAACGGTGAAAAGTAGAAAAGGAAGACTATGTCATGTTCTCAAATTAAAGGCTAGACAGGGAACATCCTTAACCCTGAAAGAAATAGTTTTGTTGTGAGAAGACCAAAACTGTTTAATCAGCTGCCCAAAGACCTAAGGAACACGAGTGGGGTTGCAGTAGACATCTTCAAAAGAAAATTAGACGCCTGGCTCAGAACAATCCCCGATGAGCCGGGCGTACCTGGCTATGTGAGGTGGAGAGTACAAGAAATCAACTCAATACTTCACCAGGCCAACTCGAGAGGAGGGGCGAAAAGCTTGACCTTCGTGAAATGAGGAATCATCGCGCGGATCATTTGAAAGGTTGAAAGGTATATATATGTATATATATACTCGATACTCGTTTCGGACCTTTTCCAGTTTGTGTACCGTTTTTCATATAATTTATTTTTGATTGGTCATACAACCGCCGTCGATTATAACAACTTTTTAAGAGAGGTAAGTTCTTGATAACATAACCTAACCTAACCTAACCTAACCTAACGTAACCTAACCTAACCTTCTGTTTACTCTATGTTGTGCCTACAGAAGCAAAGAAACACTAGAAAGTTGCATAAAAGCCAACATTCTATGCTGTATGTAATGTACTGTAGAAAACGGTACATAAACTGGAAAACGTCCCTCGTTTCGAGTAATTTTTCCATTTTGGTAATTTACTATTTTTATCATATTTGTATGATGTGAACAAAATT